>PVIY010025343.1:0-22723 GCA_004026745.1 Myrmecophaga tridactyla
CTTTTTTTTCCCCCTTTTTCTGTCAGTCCTGCCCCCTTGGTGCCGGGGCAAAAGTGAGCAACCTCTACTTTGATCAGGTTCACCTAAGCTGGGGGCCTAATTTTAGTAGTCAGAATTTGTTAATTAGTTCCACAATTGGCGTTTGATTGTGCCCAGTCCCTGCTGCTGGTAAAGTCCTTTCCTTTCCCCTCTGGGAAGCAGCCCATGGGGGAGGGGTGCCAGCCGCTGTAGGTTTGGGAACTCACGGTTCTGGGGGGTGCTCACAGCCGGTCCAGCTGGTCCAGACTGGGGTACACTGTGTGTCCGGTCACTGCGGTGGCCCAGGAGCTGTTCTGTACTGTTTCTGGTTATTTAGTAGTTGTTCTGGAGGACGAACTAAAACGTGCACGTTGTTAAGCCGCCATCTTGACCCAGAAGTCCCTGGATTATGTTTCTTAATCCATTCTGCCAAACTGTATCTTTTAATTGGTAAGTTTAGTCCATTAACATTCAACATTGTTACTGAAAAGGCGTTTGTTGATTCCAAACTCTTATCATTCTTATTTTATTTGTCAAATCTATGTATTATTTTCCCCTTTCTCTTTTTATCCTTTAAATTACCCTTGGTGGTACTCTTCAGTTCTGTACCCTCCTCCAGACCTCCCTCTCCTGTCTTTTTTTTTCAGCCTGCAGAACTCCTTTTAGTATTTCTTGTAGGGCCGATCTCTTGTTGACAAATTCTTTTTGGACTTGATTGTCATTGAAAATTTTAATCTCTCCCTAAGTTTTGAAGGACCATTTGGCTGGGTACAGAATTTTTGACTGGAAGTGTTTCTCTTTCAGTATCTTAAATATATCATACTATTGCCTTCTCGCCTCCAGGGTGCTAATTGAGTAATCTGAACTCAGTCTTATATGGTTTCCCTTGTATGTAGTAGATTGTTTTTCTCTTGCTGCTTTCAGAATTTTCTGCTTCTCTTCAACATTTGACAGACTAATTATTATGTTTCTTGGGGAACAGCCTGTAATTTTTGTATTAGACTGCTGGTAGTGGGGAATCTATATTTAGAGCTTTTCATGAAAAATTACCATATCAGGAGTTTTCAATGATTGTAAATATATGGAGAAAGAAGCCAGGAAAGTATAGGTAGCTTCAGGGATTGGCTGAAATTCATGAAAAACTGCCCCTGTGATCCGCAGCACACCAGAGGCAGGGAATGATCATGGGAATATGTGGGTCTTGAAGTGAGGATGACTGGCTTTTACTGCTGTTTATATCTATTTACCTATGAGAACTTTGTCATATCACGTAAACTCTCTGGCCTTCTGTTTCATTATCTCTAAGCAGGAAAACTGATTCAATGTCATTTCAATAATACAGGGATGTTATTATGTCATGAAATGGAAGGTCCACGGGAAGGCAGCCATTCAGTAATGTCACTGAGGAACTGGATTCTTTTCATTTCTTCTATCTTCTGTGCTGCCAGTTTCATCTTAGGGTTGGTTCTCCTCATGGTTCTAAGACAGCTGCCAATGGTTCCTGGGGATACATGCCTCCTTCTTCACAGCCAGCAGGATAGTCCTTTCCTCAGCATTTTCAGCAATTTTTTGCATTTCACTCTGATTGGGCAGGCTTAAGTCACGCATAATTCCTAAGTCAATTACATTGACTAGGGTGATGCAATAAACTGTTTGACTTAATTTATGTACTCTACTCCTAGAGCTGAGGGTGGAGATGACTTTTGAGAATTACGTGAAAATCAGCAATATGGGAAGAAAAGAGGGATGAATCTAGAGAAGTAACCAAGGAATATCCACTATTGAGTCAAGGAAGATAAAATGTATGGAAGTACTGGTAGAATAACTAACATACTATATAAATGTGAGCCACTGGTATCAGACTTTGCACATTTGATTTTGTAGTCATTTCCAAGATGGTTTATATCAAGTGTCTGGGAAATCATAATCTTCATCTTAAGTCCGTAGGCTAGCTAAACTTGAAAGGAAATAAGGCAGATATGGAGCCAAAAGAATTAATGTGTGTGAGAGCAGACTAGGGATGGGGAGGCTCTACCAGCTACAGAAAGAATGGTTTGGTGGTTTGAACAATACACAAAATCCAATTTATGATGTTTCCCACAGTCAGAATTCATGATCTTCCTGCTGATCTTCCCATTCCTGAAACCGAAGTGCTCTGTGGCTTCCTATTATCTTGTCATCTTCACCCTTGCCAAATACAACATGCTTTCACTCCAACCAGTGAGGATAAAAAACTGGAACCCATTTGCTTTGGGTACAGCATTTGCCAAGCATGAAGTGTAAGGACTTCTGTGCTTCAGGATGAAATTGTTATCAGAAATTTCTCTTTGTGAGTGGATTTGTCACTAGTGGCATTATTTCATGTATAGTCACCACCCTGGCACAAAAACCCAGGAAAAGTTCTATGAAAACAGAAAACCCTATCATCAAATCCTGTCTCCCCATTGCTTAGAACACAGGGGTTTTCTGCTGTCTTTGGAACTCTATTTGCAAGTAGTGCAAAAGAGACATAGCCTGAGGGCTGGCCATGGAGGGCAATAAACAAATGAGAGGGCGAGTGAAGACCAGGTATAGGTGCCATATGGTCTTTCATGAGACTGGGATCTGGGTGGTGGCATCTGCAAAACTTAGGGAAAATATGTAGGTAGATTGTTTGGCCCCATGAGTTTTGACCTATCGTTCTTTTTTTTTTAATTTTTAATTTTTAAATTTTCTTATTTTTTATCATTCCATTCTACCTATATAATCAGTAATTCACAGCATCATCACATAGTTGCACATCATGATCATTTCTTAGAACATTTGCTTCTATTCAGAAAAAGAAATAAAACGAAAACAGAATAAAAAAATTATACATACCATACCCCTTACCCCTCACTTTCATTGATCACTAGCATTTCAAACTAAATTTATTTTAACATTTGTTCCCCCTATTATTTATTTTTATTCCATATGTTCTACTTATCTGTTGACAAGGTAGATAAAAGGAGCATCAGACACAAGGTTTTCACAATCACACAGTCACATTGTGAAAGCTATATCATTATTCAATCATCTTCAAGAAACATGGCTACTGGACCACAGCTCTACATTTTCAGGCACTTCCCTCCAGCCTCTCCATTACATCTTGGATAACAAGGTGTTATCTACTTGATGCGTAAGAATAACCTCCAGGATAACCTCCCGACTCTGTTTGGAATCTCTCAGCCATTGACACTTTGTCTCATTTCACTCTTCCCCCTTTTGGTCGAGAAGGCTTTCTCAATCCCTTGATGCTGAGTCTCAGTTGACCTATCATTCTTAAGCCTACCCAAGCCATGCACTTGTTTATATATGCCTCTGCTACAAATATATTTTACATGGCCCCTTCAATGCCATAAAAGCTTTGAAATGATCCCTTGTAAAACACCATTAAGATGTGTGTGTGTGAATTTAAAATGACTTAAATACTTACTAGCCTATTCAAACCTAAATATTTATTAACCTCAGTAAGCATGGATTCATTTAAATAATTTAGCAATTTTATTTGTTTCCAAACAAAATGTAAAGGGGGCCCTTTCCACACAGTAATTATAACATTATTGAAGAAAATTAATTCATCTGTGCTTTCTATATGAGTTTACTCTTATTATTTTCTTTTCTCAGACTCAAGGTAGAAATTGTCAACTGTCATGGCCCACTATACAAGTCTCATGATGGTGGAAAGAAGAGAAGACTTTATTCATTACTCTCATATGCTATGCTTCTCAGGTGAAATAAAATCATCACTAAGTAGAAAATACTTCATTCCAATTCATTTATGCACTAAAAGGAGCCAAGTCTCCTTGAGGACATGGCTGGCTTCAGGGCTGAGGCAGGGAAAGACAAGATGATATTGGAACATCCTGGTATGCTGGAAAGTTAAAAAGTACTCAAAAAATAATGAAAGGACTTTTGCTTCTATTCTCTTGTGAGAATTCCCCCATACTCCTTCTCTACATGTGTATTAAATACATTTTCTACCTACTTGCTCTGTCTGTGCTGTGCTCTTGAATCCTTTGCTCACAGCACAACCAAGAACCTGGAAGCCGAAATAAAGCAACATTATTTTGGTGAGCCAGCCAGGAGTAACTTCTCTTCTTTGTCTGGACTGGTGAGTACCAGGAAGCTTGGCTGTGTGCTTTTGCTTTTTCTTCTTGCTTGGCTCTCTTCCCTGTCTCCCTCTCTCTCCTTGATTCTCTGAAACTTCTCCACTCTTTGGCTTCATCTAGGAGCTCTGATGTGGCTCCCCAAGGACATAACCAGATTGAGTCACTGGCTCCCTCCTTGGACATGGCAGGAGCCCTGTCTCCACACTGTGTAGATCTAAGGAGGCACAGGGCAGTGGGTGATACCACCCTTTGGGATCTGATTGGGAGCTTGTCCCGTATTTGGCAGGAGCCCAAAAGGAACCAAATCAAGTCCCTGTCTCTGTCTCTCCTTGGCTCTTCAAGATTTTTCTACATTCTCTTTCCTCCCCTCCAAGGACCCAAAACTTTCCTTTTGCTAAATCTGTTCCTCTTTTCACCTCTTCAATAGAGGTTCTGTCCCCTGCCTCCATGAGAATCTCTTTTCTCCTCTCTCTGGCCTTTTCAATGCCTTCTAAGACACTCCAACTTTTGTAACACAGGAGTCTGAGCTAAGAATTCTTGTACTAAACAAGGCATTGTCTTTATGAATTGGCAACATACTTTAAAATAATCAATTCTTCATAGTACCTAAATACCCCACCCCTTCTAAAAAATATTTTTCACTTCGTGTGGGCCACCTTAGACTAATAAACCCAGCTAGTGTTTACCCCCTTAGTTACCCTAAAGTCCCTACTAGATCAAGTCTTCTTGGCATCCCAGGGACAATCCTTAGGGAAATAAACTTGTCTTATGGGATAAAAGTACCCAGGGCTAGCCCACAAATAAGCCCTGACTTCATACATGATTTTAGTCCTAAATCATAAAAGCACATTTTTTAATCACTATTTAATCACCCTAACTCTCAATTCCTTCTTGCTGTTGAATAGCAGGGACTTAAAATTAAATTCCCACCCTACTCACTTAGATTGTGCTTCCCCAAGGGTTTAAAAAATAATTCCTGTATTTTTAAAACTACCTTAGCAGCAGACCTTACTGGACTCCAACTGCATCAAGATACAGTCTTGCAATATGTTAATTTTGTAAACTAACATATTCATAATATAAGTGAATTTTGTTTGTTGTAAACATTGCTAACTGAATGGATTTGGAAAGTTGTGGAAAAGTTTGAGAACATGAATTTTGTAGTCATTACTGACTACAAGTCCTGAATGGATGTGTAAAGTTGTGGGGAATTAAAAACATAAGTTCTGGGTGGGCCATGGTGGCTCAGCAGGCAGAGTTCTCACCTGCCATACCGGAGACCTGGGTTTGTTTCCTGGTGCCTGCCCATGCAAAAAAAAAAATGTTCTGTTTGTAGTCACTGCTGACTTACAAGAAGTTAAAGAGAATTTATAAAAATGAATTCTGTCTGTCCTAGTCAATGCTGCTCTCTGTTAAACTGCTCTTAATGAAAACTTATAAAAAGTTTTTCTTAACCATTTAAGTATTCTGTCTAAAAGATAAAAATTTTTATATCATGTCAGAATAATATCCTAGTAAATGTTTATGCTAACCTTATAATCCTTTATTTCAAAAGACAAATCTTCTCACTCTTAAAGGAAAACTGCTACAAAAGATTTGTTCTCTCACTTTGTAATAGTAAATTGCTAAGAGTTTAACGAATTACCTTAAAAAGTGTTTAAGAAATATTACAATCATTGAAAGAGATTTTTTAATTCATCTGTTAGCTAAATGTACATGGATGAAATGTTATATATTTATAAATTATTTCTATCCTAATACTAATTTGTATAATGTTAAAAGTTACAAATCACGGGAACAATCAAATTGCTTGTCCATTACAGTACCTTACTCTAAGTCTTCTCTAAAAGTACACATGGTCAGCTATAAGTCCGAACTTCATCTTCAACAAAAGGACTTTAAAATAGAAGCAAGGCAAGTATAAAAATTATGTCTACCTGTTAATTAACATAACCCTGTAAAACGTGTAAAAGTGAAACAAGACAAAACCTGCTATAGTTTGTAATTAATAACCCCAAAGTAAAACAAGTGTAAAATGGTTTTATTTCTAAAAGTAAATTCATTTAAAATACTTATAAAATTAAATCTTAATGTAAACTCTTACAGCAATCACATTTATTCCTAAGCTTTAACTGTTACTTCTAAATTCTGAGATTCTTTCCTCTTTGTGTAACCTAGCAGTTCCCTAGAATTTCCTAAGTATCTGTGTAACACCCAAGACTCAGAGTTAAAGTTCTCCAGCTCTGAAAGTCAGCATTACTCCATATAGCAATCTGTAAATGATGCTGATATTCTCTCACCACAAAAAATAGTGGTAGTTCATTACCCTGGCCATCAAAAAAACAAAAACAAAAACAAAAAACAAAACACACACACATGCAAAACTAACATTTTTTGAGGGAATAACTGAGCTGACATTGAAGCAAAAATTGCAGAACAATAATTAAGCCCCTTCTAAGCCTCATTCCTACACCCCTTAACTTAGCACATGTACCCTCTTATTTCCTGTTTAAGCAGGAATAAGCCTCCTATCTAGAATTCACTCTTAGACCTGAAGGATACTCATTCCCTTCCCTCTTCCCCACTCTCACTTGACTAATACCTCTCCTAAGCCTGCTCATTTCTATCCTTCCCTTGTTATCAATCAGCCCTTGCATTTTTAAAATTCTTGCCAATTTTATTTCTTCCAGACTAGAGGCCTTTCACACCAAACCAATGCTAAGGTGGGGATTTTCAGCCATTCCAACGGCCCCTCTGAACTCCTCCCTCTCAGTTTAGATGAGATAGCCAGAAAGTTCTATGCCCTATTAGGCAGGGCCTATACCCACTGACAAGCCAGAAGCAGCTACGAAAGACAGATCCCCATCCCTCGGCATCCCTTAAGATTAAGGGGCAATATCTCTCTAAGTCAACTTGGCAGGTGAACCCACTGCACTCTCCCCTACATGGGACATGACTCCTGGGGGTGTTAATCTCCTTGGCAACAGGTGACAGAACTCCAGGGATGACCTGGGACCCAGCATCATCGGACTGAGAAAGCCTTTTCAACCAAAAGGGGGAAGAGAGAAATAACAAAATTGTTTCAGTGGCTGAGAGGTTATCCTGGAGGTTATTCTTATAAATTATATAGATATCCCTTTTTAGTTTATGGTGTATTGGTGTGGCTGGAGGGAAGTTCCTGAAACTGTTGAGCTATGTTTCAGTAGCCTTGATTCTTGAAGACAACTGCATGAAAATATAACTTTTACAGTATAACTGTGTGATTGTGAGACCCTTTGTGTCTGATGCTCCTTTTATCCAGGGTATGGACAGATGAGTAAAGAAATAAATATAAAAAGCAAATAATAATGGGGGTGATAAAGGGTAAAAAGTTGGGTAGATCGAAATACTAGTGGTCAATGAGAGGGAGGAGAAAGGGGTATGGGATGTATGAGGTGGTTTTTTTTATTATTTCTTTTCAAGGAGTGATGCAAATATTCTAAAATGATTGTTCTAAGTTTGCTAGCTGCTAGAATGTGCTATACCAGAAAAGGAATGGCTTTTAAAAGGGGGAATTTATTAAGTTGCTAGTTTACAGTTCTAAGGCTGTGAAGATGTCCAAATTAAAACAAGTTTATAAAAATGTCCATTTTAAGGCACAACAAGAAGTTACCTTCACAAGAAAGGCTGATGAAGTTTGGGGTTTCTCTCTCAGCTGGAAGGGCCATGACGAAGTCTGATACCTTTCTCTCCCAACTTCTTGTCTCATGTAGCTCCCCCAGGAGCGTTTTCCTTCTTCAATCCAAAGGTCTCTGGCTACGTGGGATCTCATGGTTCTTGTGGCTCTGAAGCTTTTTCCAAAATGTTTCCTTTTTTAAAGGATTCCAGTAAACTAATCAAGACCTACCTGGAATGGGTGGAGTCACATCTCCATCTAATCAAAGATTAATACCCACAATTGGGTGTATCACATCTCCATGGAGATAATCTACTCAAGTTTCCAACCTACAATACTGAATAGGGATTAAAACAAAGGGCTGCCTCCCCCAGATGGATCAGGAAGATTTCTCAATAAAAATATATATTTTTAAAAAAGCAAGTGCATTCCCAGCAGTTCAAAGCCTCAGCCAAAAATACAGCATGTTCAGAAAAGAAAAAAAAACAGAGAGAATGTACATGAGAGAGAGAAGCCGAACTAAGCCACTGGAGCTAAAAGAGTCATTTTGAAACCAACTCAGGAGTGAAGGCCAGCAGACATCACCATGTGCCTTCCCATGTGACAGAGGAACCCCATTTGCCATTGGCTTCTTCATAGTCAAGGTATCTTTCTCTGGATGCCTTAATTTGGACATTTTCATGGGCTTAGAACTGTAAATTTGAAACATAATAAATCTCCTTTGTAAAAGCCAAAAAAAAAAAAAGATTAGTGATTGAATAAATGACCCATAATACAAAAAATAATAACAAAAGATTAAGGGGCGAGAACTTTCTGAAGGGGAATTTGAGGCAGACTAGAACAGGGAGAGAGAGGAGAGAAAGAAAATCATGAAGGAGCCCTCGAATAAGTATGGTTAATCAAGGTCAGGAGGGCCCATTTCCGGCACAGACATTCTGCCCAGGGGCTTATGGGAAACACCTGGCCGCAGCTGACTCATCTGGAGCCAAACGACCCCCACCTGAGTGAGCCATCTGCCAAGAAGGGTGGAACCAAATGACCCTCACCTGAGTGAGTCGTTTACAGAATAAGGTGGAATCAATCGACCCACCCAAATGCTCTATCACCACACAATGCCCTGGAGAGAAGGAAGAGTAGGAGGAAGGACCTCCTACAAGGAAGAAAAAAGGGAGGGAAGGAAGTGAAACAACGCAATAAAAGTAGACGGTACCAATGTTAGGACCTTGCCTCTATCTTCTTGTGAGAGTGCCCACATTCTTCTCTGTATGTGTACTCAGTAAATTTTCTACCTACTAGCTCTAAAAAACTAATAATACTGGAGATGTGTCAAAAGGACACAGCAGTCAGCATGAAGTTACCCCTATTGGCCCAATCTAGGGTAGTTATGATAATGCATTGAATAAAGTAATAATCCATGAGTCCATAGTGATATAAAGAAATACACATATAAATAAACCAAGGAGATTGGAATTTCCTCCTTACAGTTGATTAATACATTATCAAATTATAAATTATTTAATTAATAAATATAGAAAGAATGCTAAAAGTTAGAAAGTGGGATGCTGAATCTAGTGGGGTAAAGTTTGATGAGGAACAGGATATTTACATAGTTTCAAGATATGTATCCTCCTGTTAGGATACACTGAGAACATAACATCTCTCCAATAGTGTTTCTGCCACAAATGCTTAACTTGAACTAGATTATGAAGAAACTTGAACCAGATCATGAGGAAACACTGAATGAAGCCTAATTGAGGAACAAGCTACAAAAAAATTGACCTACAATATTTTTTTTAAATGTCATGCAAAGCAAAGAAAAGCTGAGAAACTATTCGAGATTAAATGTGGCTAAAGAGACATGACATCTGAATTGTGTGATCCTGGACCAGGAAAAAAAATAGCTACAAAGGATACCATTAGGAAAATTGATAACATTTTGACATGGTGTGTGGAGTAGATAATGGTATTACATCAATGTTAAATTCCTTGATTTTGATAGCTGTTCAGAGGTCATGTGAGAGAATGAGTTTGTTTTTAGAAGATGTACTGAAGTACTTGTGGGTACAGGAGCATAAGGTCTTCGACTTACTCTCAAATGACTCAGAAAGAAATGAGAAAAAGAGGGTTTGGGGAGGGGAGAATGATAAAGTAAATGGACCAAAATATAAACAATTATTGAATAGTCAAGTTGGTATACAGAGGCTCTCTATCCTACTCTTGCAATTTTTCTGTAAATTTGAATTATATTAAAATTTAAAAAACAAAACACAAACATAGTCAAATGACCCTAGAAGAAATAAAAAGAAAAGAACTTGCAAGGACTGCTATTCAAAACTTTTTTAAATATACATAGTTTTCACAATGAAGAGCTTCATGCTTGATAATACTTTATAACCATGATCTCAAAAAATGTTACAAAGGACTTATCTTGGCTCCAACTCTGCATTTGATAAAAACCAGAAGCAATAATAAAAATTTATTTGAATTCATGAAGGAAACCATGCATAGAGTCAATAACAGAGTTAGTTACACAGGCTACAGTTTTGAGTCTCTTCAGTTTTCCTAGATATTGCATTTCAATTGTGATTCTGTACTTATTTTAGAGTCCACATGTAGCTTTCATAGGGTGTGGTGGGTGTAATTCTGCAGATGTAGGAACTTCTCTTATAAAACTATAATTCCATAGATTTGAGGATGAAAGCATGAGTCACTGTCTAGTCCTGGGAAGTCTGTGATTGTACCCTATTTGCAAGCTCACAGGTTGGTCTGCCACAGTTTTGTGAATTCTAATAGAAGACATGAGACTAATGGGTTAGGCATGAAGGAGAACGTATTATTCACAGCATGTGCAGAAGACAGAGTATAAATAGTTTTTATGCTGGTTCCATGAGCCCCACTTTCTACAGGACAACACAAAGAGGGCCAGATGACATCTACACATACGTGAGCAGAGTTACAAGAGAGGAACCTTGAGGTTAAGGTGCCAAATCCTTTATAATGAGTGTGATAGGCAGAATAATGGTTACCAAAGATGTCTATGTCCTAATCCCAGTAACTGTGAATATGTTATTTTACACGTCAAAGAGAAATTGAGGTTGCTAATCACCTGACTTTCAAATAGGGAGAGTATCCTGGATTATCTAAATAGGCCCAATGCAATCACACAGTCTCTCAGAAGTAGAAGGAGTTAGAAAAGAAGATCTGAGTGATGCAATGTGAGATAGACTCAATCTGCTGTTGTTAGCTTTGAAGATGGAGGAAGGAGGCCATGAGCCAAGGAATGGGGGTAAGTTTTAGAAGGTGGAAAAAACAAAGAAACAGATTCTTCCTTAGACCTTTCAGAAGGAATGCATCCCTATTGACACCTTGATTTTAGCTTCATTAGATCCATTTTCAAACTTCTGACACCCAGAAATGTAAGATGATAAGTTTGTGTTCTGCTTTGCTCAGGAGGCATGCAGAAATGTGACAACCATGCATTGTATTCCAAATATATTCAGCCCTCATTTCTGTACCATCTTGACTTCTGCAAATTTTCCATCAGTAAACTACTCCATCAGCCACTCTGTAATCTGATTGACACAAGCTTGAACCAACTCTGTTCAATTTGCCCCATACAGTAACTAAGACTATTATCAACAAGACTCCACGCAGCAGCATCAGGCCACAGTCTGCAGTACTCTCTTCAACTATGACCTCCAAGTAACTTTCTCTTTAAAGTCCTGTTTTGAGCTTTCCACTCTGTCTAGGACATTAATCCATATTCTGCAGGCTATAGTAGCAATCACACAGATCCTGCCTTGGTGCAAAAGGACAATATCATCATCTACAATAACCCCGGACAATATGTTGAGGCTGATTTGAATGCCTTTCAGAGCCAAGTGTCATTGATCACTTGAGCTAAAATCAGAGTCCAATTTCTTACCACCTTTTCTAACTGGACGATTAGAATCTATCTATTGTAGATTGTAGATAATAATCAATCTATTCTCTATAGAATGTGCATAAAACATAAGTCAGTTATCCCACTAGTATCTACAAATAACCAAGGGTTGTCACAATTTGTAGAGTCTCCACAGACATCTAAGGGCTACATGAACCACTGGTGGTGCTTCCTTTAACACATGCAGGTCCCTTATGATCATCCTGAAGGTGCAAGTCACCATGTCTTTGGGTAGGAAGCAAGTTAGAGCCTGGTTTCTACACAAGGAGTGCACTTCCAGGGCTACATATGGTTCCCTGGAAAGAGTTGTTTGCAACTTTCCAGTAAGTTGACACAGGTGGACAGTGCCTTCATTGTGGCTGCTCAACTGACTGGTAGGTCTTATGGTTCAAGTTCTGTTTGAAAACCTGAGTCTGGTTCTCATTTTTAAGGGCCTTTTTCATGCAGTCAGTCCAATTGGTCCTGTATGTCCATGCCACCAGCTAGGTGGCATTCATCTGCCCCACAGAATGACTGAGTGACTGCTAAGGGAAAGAGTTGGGAAGGCATTTGGAAATGTTGACAGGTGTTTTGCATATGAGTTGCATGAGTGACCTCATCCCTGCTGTTTCTGATAGGCTTCTTTATTAGGTTACGAGTTATGGTGATGAAATCGTGGACAGAACTATCTGTCAGAGGATGGCAGCCCAACAGTCAGTTAAACTTAAGGCCCATGTAACAGTTGGGGAGAGATACACCAGGGCATTTTTCTTTGTAAGGAAGCTTCCAGGGCAGTTCTGAAAGAAATAGATCGTTAATTTCCCTCCCTCCAATGTACTTCCCAGGGTCTAAATTCTTTCTATTCAGGTGCTGGGTTGTTACTGACCCTCTATTGACATGAATTCATTGTGTCCCACTCTGCTAGGAATAAGTTGTTCACCTTCATTTTAATCATTCCCTAATAGTATACCCAGACCTTTCATCTGGAACAATAAAGTACAAGAAGGACAAAGGCATGCCATAAATTTAGAGATATTCATTATGTTCTATACTTTGGTCCATGCTGGTCTGTGTAGGAGGATACAGTGAGCAGTGTACTGAATCAAATGGTCATTTTCTTTATGATCTAGAGCAATGCCATGCCAACCAGAGAATCCAGGTGGCTGAACCAGAAGTAGATTTAAATCTCTTAGGCTCCATTCAGTTCAGCTGCCACCCAAGAGCTATCAAGCAGGCCAGACTGAGGTTTCCTTTAGGGGAAAGAAAGAATTAAGTCCAGGAATGAACAAGAGATAATTGGAAATGTTCAGAATGTGTTTGTATAACCCCCAACACTTTTCATTTGGATCAGGGAGTGACTGAGAGGAGATAATCCATTTCTGGAGACCTCCATATTCATTGAGCACTCACTTTATTAAGGTGAGTTGTCTAAGGAGAGGTGAGAGAGATAGAGCCTAAAATCCTTTTGAGTCGATTTTTAAGGTAGCTGTTCCAATGCTGAGATACCTGTAATGATGGGGATGCGGAAGGTCCATTGAATACCTTGACATTGTTATGTAGTTTTGCATTTAAAGATGCACTACATTCAGATTGAGCATAGTCCAGAAGATAGAAAACATGATATATATTATTTCCAGTCATGAGATTGGAGTCAAATGAGCAGAATGAAACAGCAATACTTTAACCAGAAAAAGTGTCAACATGGTGCTACACCAGTGAAAGCCCTGAGAAGGGTTTAAGGTCTGATGCAGTCATTTTTTCCAGGAGTGGGTGGGGGCCACACCTCATGTGATGTGGCCTTTATTTTGGCAAGAATCACAATCTGCCATGCAGTTGGGGTCTCTGCATCTGAAATAATCCTTTAATTTGTGCCAGTCCATGATGATGAATGTAGTGTCATATCCATTGTGAGCATGGATCCAGCAGCAATGGCAGTGATCTGGGCAGTGCAAGATTGAACAGCAGCTTGATTCCATTTGGTCTTATCAGAGAATGAATCTTGGACATCTACATGGATGGTGCTATTTAATCAGCAACTGTGACTTATTTCCACAGTTATGATACCAAAGAAGGGTGTCTTTAATCTGTCAGTTTGTAGTGTTTCAAGTGGCAAACCAAATACCTAGGCCATTGGCAAGAGCTCAAGTGTCATCAGTATTATCCTAAGGGTCATCTAAGGGAGTTTGGGCCTGGGCCATGAGAGGAGACTGAGTTCTGCTTAATGAGTGGAGTAACCAGGCCCATTTTCAGTTCTGCAGAGCTGATATTGAAGTTGAACAGCTGCAGTTCTCAGTAGACATCATCACATTTCATTTTAGCCAAACCATCAGTTTACCAGTTCTAGGCTTTTAAGGGAACGTTTGTGAATGAAGGATAAATTTTCTTCCAGAGGGATAGCTGTCATGTGTTCATGTAAAGCTGAGAAGCTGCTGTGCCCAGGATGGAGGTCTTGAATATACCATTTCCATTTGACAAGTGAGGCTTGTGAGCCCTTCAGTGAGTCTGAATTGATCCACCCCAAAATGGAAATGTCCAGCCGGAGAGTCAGTAGGTCCCCCAAGGGGGGAGAGATTTTTATGCTTTTTTTGCTACAGCTCCTCCATTGCAGGGCAATTTGGAGCACCCAGGAAGTGCCCAGTAAACAGAGTTTGACTGATGACTGATGAACATTTAGGAGCCTATCTCTGAAGGCAAAGAGTAGAAACCCCTTTTAGGGTATTACTTATGTCTCAGATTACATCCCAAGCAGAGGTCAGCCTTCATCCCAGGGAATCCAAATTAGCTTAAGAACAATTTGGGCAAAAAAGATTCAGAGCCTTCCTGTCTCTCTTAGCTTGGAGTTAAAGAGATTGATGGGGACATGGTCTGAATTTGGGGCCTGGACACCATAAGCTGGGGATGTTCTCTCCTGGAGAGACAGATGGAGAGCAAATTGGGAATTGACATCAGCATACGATTAAGGTGAGGTGGCAGCCCCGTTAAAGATTATTAAGGCATTCTGACTTGTTCGCCCAGCAACCTGTTATAGGTCACCAGGGGTCAGAGAAAATTTCAAGAAAATTTTGTACGTAAAATGGACGGGTAAGAGCAAAGTGTAAAAAGAGGATTAGGAATGATGTGTTGTGGGAGACATGAGTATAAGTCTTCAGCAGAGGTGTCCTGATATGGAGTATATTACTTTGGAAGAAGATCTTGGCTAGACTGTAGAAGGTCTTAGATGCCAGTATAAAAAACTGAATCTTTACCTCATAGACAACATACAGCCATGAAGATTTTATGTAGAGTAAGGCTGAAAATGCTGCATTGCCTACAGATTACTTCCCATTTTGAATCCCCTGACAGGCAGGGTTCTTGTCCTGGTTTGAATATCTTATGTACCCCAGAAAAGCCTATGTTCTTTTAATCCATTCCTGTAGGTGCAGACCTATTGTGGGTGGGATCTTTTGCTTAGGTTGTTTCCATGGAGATGTGACCCAGACCAGTCAAAGGTGGGTCTTAATCTCCTTGCTGGAGTCCTTTATGAGAAGATAAAAGGCAGATACATCTTGGAGAGAGCTCAGAGAAGCTAAGAGAGAAACACCCAGAGACATTTTGGAGAGAAGGACCAGCAGACATTGCTATGTGCCTTCCCATGTAACAACAGAGGCACCCCGGATGCCGGTAGCCCTTCCTGAGAGAAGGTATACCTCTTAATACCTTAATTTGGACATTTTCATGGCCTTAGAACCATAAATTTGTAACCTAATAAATCTCCTTTGTAAAATCCAACCCATTTCTGGTATATTGCATTCTGGCAGCTTTAGCAAACTTAAACAGTTCTAAAGGGAATTTGTTAAATATGAGCAAGTTTCATTTCCTTTACTATGAAATGCCTATATTTAAGTATCGCATTCTAAACGGTTTAACATTGATATAAATTAATATATTCTGTAAATGGGTGTTCTAGTTTGCTAGCTGCTGGAATGCAATATACCAGAAACAGAATGGCTTTTAACAAGAGGAATTTAATGAGTTGCTAGTTTACAGTTCAAAGGCCGAGAAAATGTCCCAATTACAACAAATCTATAGAAATGTCCAATCTAAGACATCCATTCAGGGAAAGATACCGTGGTTCTAGAAAGCCAATGAAGTTCAAGGTCTCTCTCTCAAGTGAGAAGGCACATGGTGAACATAGTCAGGGCTTCTCTCTCGGCTGGAAGGGCACATGGCGAATATGGCATCATCTGCTAGCTTTCTCTCCTGGCTTCCTATTTCATGAAGCTCCCCGGGAGGCGTTTTCCTTCTTCAGCTCCAAAGGTCACTGGCTGGTGGACTCTCTGCTTTGTGGTGCTGCAGCATTCTCTGCTCTCTCTGAATCTCTCATTCTCCAAAATGTTTCCTCTTTTATAGGACTTCAGAACTAATCAAGACCCACTCAAATGGGTGGAGACACGTCATCCCCCAATCCAGTTTAACAACCATTCTTAACTAAATCACATCAACCAGGGAGATGATCCAATCACAGTTTCAAACATACAGTATTGAACAGAGATTATTCTACCTTTATGAAATGGGATTTATATTAAAACATGGCTTTCTTAGGGGGCATACTTCCCTTCAAACCAGCACAATGGGTTTGAAATTTAGATTGTAAATACAGTGATGATTAGCGATAATTATATTTACTTGTCCTCATAGGATTGTTACATGGGGTTTAGAGAACAAGTTTCCTTTATGAGAAAACATCAGGCACATTTGTTTTTTTTGGCTGAGGAATGTAAATTAAGGAATCAACCCAGTGTGTTATCACTGCTTAAGAATTCCTAGTCTTTTCAAAGTATCATGATTCAAAATGGTTTTAGCTTGAATATTTTCTGTGCTTTGATGGATTTATTTTCTACTTCTCTTCACAGAATTTGATAGGTCCTTTGCCATCAAGATGATATGAAGGAGTTTTTTATATGTACACCAAGTGATGTTAGTCATCTTTCCAGCAACTTTAGTTTTGGGGATTTACATCCATAAAGATTTTGTAAATTCTTATCTTTACAAAAAAGTGTTGAATGGCATGTATTTTATTGGAAAATGATACATTGCATTCAGGCTGTCTGGTCATGCTTGGCTCTGCCTCCTGTCTATCTGGTTTTCAAGCTCTTTTCCATTTCTTCCCTCCCTTCTTCTTTCCTTCCCTTCTGCTCTCCTTCTGCATTGTCATAATAATCATCATTTATTGAGATGCTTTGCACATGGCTTATTATTTGAATTATTATTATGTCTATTTTGGAGATTAGAAAACTATGCCTGAGGGAGGTGGAGTAAATTCCTCCATGTAACACTGGAGTGATCTACCCTTCAACTCTCTGTGAGGAGGGAACGTTGTTTCTCCTAGACATTTGTTTCCTTCCATATAAAAGTCTGGAAGTTCCACCAGCAAATAACATTTCTGATGTTTTAGTTTGCTAAAGCTGATGAAATGAAATATTCAAGAAACGGGTTGTCTTTAATACTAGGGATTTATTAACTTACAAGCTTACAGTTCTACAGCCATGAAAATGTCAAAATCACGACATCAGCAAGATGATACCTGGTGTGACCATGTGATTGTGAAAACCTTGTGACTGATTCTCCTTTAATCCAGTGTAGGGACAGATGAGTAAGGAAAAAAAAAAAAAGACAATATATTAATAAATAATATGGGGGAGAGGGGTATGGAATATTTTTGCTTTTATTCTTTTTATTTTTTTGGAGTAATCAAAATGTTCAAAAATCTATTGTGATGAATGCACAGCTATATGATGATACTGTGAACCATTGATTTTATACTTCGGATGATTGGATGAATATGTAATATATCTCAATAAAATTGCATTTAATAAAAAAGATGATACCTGGACTCTGAAGACAGGCTACTGGTGATTAGAGTTCCTCTGTCAGGTAGCAAGGCACATGCAAACATCTACTGGTCCTTCTCTCCAAGATTTCATTGCTTTCAGCTTCTGGCTATTCCATCTCTCAGCTTCGCTGGCCTTTTCTCTAGGGTGTTTTTTTTTGTTTGTTTGTTTGTTTGTTTTTTTTGTCTTAGCTTCTCCCATACAGGATTCCAGTCAAATGGTTAAGACCCACCCTGAATGAGGTGGGTCACATCTTAAGATCATACTCACCAAAAGATCCTACTTAGAATGGGTCCATACCCATTTGGGTTGTTTCCACTTTTTGGATATTATGAGTAAAGCTGGCATAAAGATTTGTGTACATGTTTTTGGGTGGACATACTTTTTCATTTCTCTTGGAAGTGGGATTTTGGGGTCATAGGGTAACTGTATGTTCAAACTTTTGAGAAACTGTCAAACTGCTTTCCCATGTGGCTGCAATACTTCATAATCCCTCAGAAATGAATGAGGGTTCTAATTCTTCAACATCCTTGAAATGTTTGTTATTGCCTGTCTTTTTTTAAAAAATATTTTTAGTGAGAAATCTTCACACACATACATTTCATATATGGTGTACAATCAATGGCTCACAATATCATCACATAGGTGTGAATTGATCACTATGATCATTTTTTAGAATATTTGCATCACTCCAGAAAAAGAAATACAAAGAAGAAAAAAACCCATGCATACGATTCCCCTTACCCCTCCCTCTCATTGACCACTAGTATTTCCATGTACACAATTTATTTTACCCTTTGTCCCCTATTATTTATTTATTTTATCCATATTTTTTACTAAACTGTCTATACCCTGGATAAAAGGAGCATCAGACACAAGGTTTTCACAACCACACAATCACATTGTAAAAGTTATATCTTCATACAATCGTCTTCAAGAATCAAGATTGCTGAAACACAGCTCAACAGTTTCAGGCACTTCCCTCCAGCCACTTCAATACACCATAAACTAAAAAGGAATATCTATATAATGCATAAGAATAACCTCCAGGATAACCTCTCAACTGTTTGAAACCACTTAGCCACTGAAACTTTATTTTGTTTCCTTTCTCTCTTCCCCCTTTTGGTTGAGTTTTTCTCAATCCCTTGATGTCAGATTCTCGCTCATCCCAGGATTTCCGACCCACATTGCTAGGGAGATTTACATCCCTAGGAGTCATGTGCCATGTAGGAGGGAGGGCAGTGAGTTCACCTGCCGAATTGGCCTAGGGAGAGAGGCCACACTTGAGTAACAAAAAAGGTTCTCTGGGGGGTGATTTTTAGGCCTAATTTTAAGTATGCTTAGCTTATCCTTTGCAGGAATAAGTTTCATAGGGGTGAGCTCCAAGATCAAGGGCTCAGCCTATTGATTTCGTTGTCTCCACTGCTTGCGAGAATAACAGAAATTTTCCAAATGGGAAAGTTGAATATTTCCTCCTTTCTCCCCAGTCCTCCAAAGGGATTTTGCAAATATTGCACAAATCACTGCCCATATTACTCTGGGATATATTGGGGCATCACACTAACCTGTACAAACCAACAAGATCTCATGCCCTATTTAAGTTTCCATGTCATTATGGTGTTCAAGTAAACTGACCATACAAGTTAAATTAGAAAATGCACTACCCAAAATATAAATTTTGCACCAAATAAACAGCTCTCCCTTTAGTCTCATACAGAAGTTGGAGTTTTGAAATATGAATTATATCATCCTTTACCCTGTATTCTGATTTACCTTAGTCCTATCCAGATCAGCTTTGTTCATATCTCTACTTGAAGCCTGATTACTTTTTCAACTTTTTAAACAGTTCCTGTAGGGCATACTGCTGACTATCATAGCTTCAGAGCTTTAACTTTGTGTCTCAGGTGTCACATAAATACCTGAAGTTTCTGGGAATAACCAGTTTATAGATTAACAGTTCAGTATCTCAGAATTTAGAAGTAACAGTGACTCCCTCCTAAATATATGTGACTGCTGTAAGAGTTTACAATTTAGGACCCTTTACAATAGGCCCCAATCTGATAACCCATGCTCTCAATTTTATTTCACTAAGTTTTTATATTATAATTAGTCCATATGATTGAGGCATGATAATATATGTCTGTTTGTTCCTGGCATTTCATTCAATATACAGTCCTTAAGTTTCATTCACCTAGTTGCATGTCTCCCAACTTCATTCCTTCTTGTGGCTGCTCAGTAGTCCATTGTATGTATACACCATAGTTACCCCTTCCATTCTTCAGTTCTTGTGCCCTTAGGCCACCTCCATCCACTGTGGACCACAAACACTGCCGTCATAAACACCAGTGTGCAAATGTCCATTCATGTCCCCACACTCAGTTCCTCCAGGCATATACTGAGCAAAGGGGTTGCAGGATAATATGGCAATCCCACCTCTAGCCTCTTGTGGAACCACCACACTCCCCTCCAAGGGGCTGCACCTCTCAGTTTCCCTACAGACAGTGAATAGGTACATCTCTTTCTGTGCATCTTCTCTAGCACTTGCTTCTCTGTTCATTTTTATTCACACATCACACAAACCAACCAAAGTATATAGACAATTGTCTGTATTTTTATTTTAGTCATCCTGGAAAGTGTGAAGTGATATTTCATTGTGGTTTTGATTTGCATTTCCATCATGAATAATAACATTGAGCATTTTTTCATATGCTTGTTGAAACTTGTACATCTTTTGAACAATATCTGTTCAAATCCTATGCCCGTTTTATAATTGGGTTATTTATTATTGAGATATACGTGTTCTCTTTATATTCTGGATACTAATCCCTTAGTCAATATATTAGTCATAACAGCTTCAAATCAGCACACCCAATATGATTTGCAAATATTTTCTCCCATTGCATGGGTCGTCTTTTCATTTTATTGATGGTGTCCCTTGAAGCATAAACATTTAAATTTTACTGATGTCCAATTTATCTATGTTGTCTTTTGTTGCTTGTACTTTTGGTTTCATATCTAAGAATCCATTGCCTAACTCAAGGTCATGAAGATTTACCCCAAGGTTTTCTTCTAAATGTTTCATGGTTTTAGCTCTAATATTTCTATGATCTATTTTTAGTTAATATTTATATATGGTGTGAAATATTGATTCAATTTCATTCTTTTGCATCGAGTTGTTTCAGCACCATTTTTTTTGAAAAGGTTATTCTTTCCCCATTGTATCATCTTGGCACTCTTGTCAATAATCAATTTAACACTATTAAATATATACTGTATATGTTTATTTGACATTCTGGAGAAGGAAAAATTGTGGGGGTATGGAACAGATCAGTTTTGGTTGTGGGAAATGGTTTTGACTTCAAAGTGGCATACAAGGGAATTTTTAGGAGTGGTGTCAGGCCTATATCCTGGTGTGGTAGTGGTTTTCTTTGTATACATGTATTAAAATGCATAGAATTGTATACCAAAAAAGAAAACAAACATTCACTTCTTCTCTGTTTTAATTAAAAATCAAAAAGATGTTGTTCTTCAAACACACCATTAAGAAAAAGAATAGGCAAGCCACAAACTTGTAGAACATATTTACAGTTTATGTATCTTATAGGTTCTTTGTATCAAGAACATATAAATAACCATACAACTCAACGACAAAAAGACAAACTCCATAATTAAAAATTGGCAACATACTTGACTAGGCACTTTACAAAGAAGATATATTAATAACAGTAAACACAATAGCATTATTTACCATCAAAATGAAATTAAAACCACAGTGAGATACTTCTCTACACCTATGAGAAAAATGATAGAACCTCTTTGGTTTCTGTTTGGCACCTTCTAATGTAGGAAACCTACACCTACCTTATGACCTCATGTTTTGGCTTCCTGGGCTGCTCAAAGCAGATATCATGAAATGGGTCGACTTAAGCAATGGAAATTTATTAGCTTACAGTTTGAAGCCAGGAAAATGTCCAAATCAAGACATCATCAAGGGAATGCTTTCTTCCTGAAGACCAGCTGCTGGAGATCCTTGGCTCCTCTGCCAAATGACAAGGCACACGGTGGCATCTCCTGGTCTCTTCCTTCTGTTCTAGATTATGTTTCAGTTTTCTAGCTCTCTCTCTCTTCATTCCTTATTAATGACTCCAGTAATAGGATTAAGACTCATCCTGATTGAGAGAGGACACACCTTAACTGAAGTAACTTCATTAAAAGGTCCTACTTAGAAATGGGTTTACACCAACAGGAATGCATTAGACCTAAGAAAATGTTTTTCCTGGGTACATACAGTTTCAAACCACCATACCTGGTAATTCCATTTTTAGGTATTTGCCCAAGAGAAATGAAAAATATGGCTCTCAAAATGCTTGTACAACAATGCTAATAGCAGTTTTTCTGCCAATAGCAAAAAAGTAAAAAACAAAACCTGGAAGTAACCTAAATATTTATCAACAGGAGAATGGATAAATAAATAGTGGAATACTCATTTAATGGAATAGTACTTAGTAGTTAAGAAGGATCAAATTGCTGATGTACACAACAATAATCAGGAATGATCTTAATTACTTTGAGCACAACCTATAGATACAGATGCAAAAACCTCAACAAAAAGGGTTATAAAAATGTAAGATATGTGCAAAATCCTCAAATGGTATAAATTCCCAAAAAATCTTCCATGTGTTCTGAATAATTTTTGTCTACCTTAATTTTTAAAAATTGAGGTGTAACTTACATATAGCAAAATACATAGGTATGAACTGTAGAACTGTATAGTTTTGAGAAGAGTATGCATCCATGTAAACCAAATCAAAATCAAGATAAAGAGCATTTAGGGTTCCTAGATTTCTTTGTCATTTCTAGAACCTGTCATTTCTTCTTTGAAGTCTCTTGATTTTGGACTCTAATACTTTTTTTTATAAACTTTTTTATTTATTAAAAAACTTAACAAAAGAACATTAAGATATCATTCCATTCTACATATACAATCAGTAATTCTTAATATTATCACATAGTTGCATATTCATCATTTCTTAGAACATTTGCATCGATTTAGAAAAAGAAATAAAATGATAATAGAGAAAAAAAGATTATACATACCATACCCCTTACCCCTTGCTTTCATTTATTG
>PVIY010025343.1:22823-36947 GCA_004026745.1 Myrmecophaga tridactyla
AGAGTCTCATTGTGAAAGCTATATCATTGTTCAATCATCATCAAGAAACATGGCTACTGGAACACAGCTCTACATTTTCAGGCAGTTCCCTCCAGCCTCTCTGCTACATCTTGAACAACAAGGTGATATCTACTTAATGCATAAGAATAAACTCCAGGATAACCTCTCGACTCTGTTTGGAATCTCTCAGCCATTGACAGTTAGTCTCATTTCACTCTTTCCCCTTTGGTCGAGAAGGTTCTCTCAATCCCTTGATGTTAATTCTCAGCTCATTCTAGGGTTTTTTTCAGTCCCTTGATGCTGAATCTCAGCTCATTCCAGGATCTCTGTCCCACGTTGCCAGGAAGGTACACATCCCTGGGAGTCATGTCCCACTCAGAGAGGGGGAGGGTGTGGACTCTAATACTTTTAAATAGTGAGAATTTTGATAACAACATATCCCAAACCAAACATTGATGTCTTTGGCCAGTAAAGGCTGCCCTCTTTTCAGATGCTTGTCATAGGAGCTGACAAAAAGTCTTAGATAAGGCATTAGGTAGGGTACTATTTAAGGCTTCTTTGTATGGGCCATTGTTTCTTGTTTCTTTTGTTGCACTGAATACATTTTAACATTTTAATATGTTATCTCTGAAATTTAGTCACTCAAGTGTCTGTTCTTAAGCTTGTATCCAGCTAGTCCTTAAGCTTGTATCCAGCCATTATTTTCACTATTTCCTTGAATGCCAGGACCTAACACAAAAAAAGAAAGGAAAACACCTTTCCTAGTCTTTGCATATTGGCCTGTTTGTATGCTCTCCTTCTGAGCTTAGTCATTCTAACAATGAATCTAAAGAATAGCCCAAGGTGAAAGCATAGGACCTTCCCAGGCTTTTCTGAGCATATGTCTTCTTCTGGATATGTGTGTGTGGCCTTAGGAATTCTGCCGTTTGAACAGATCAAAATATCTCCTTTTCCTTTATTAGATAGTCTTTCCTCTCAATCCAGGGTGCTTTATTGCATGTCTTAAAATGAGCAATCTTTTATCCCTGGCAGCTCTTATTTCATTGCATTCTTATAGTGTATTAACTGCTCTGTGGGCCATTTCTACATGTTGGGTAAGTTCTGCAACAGTGAGCCTGTGACATGTGCCCTGGTTCAGTCTTTCAGGCTGAACCCAGACAGATTGGCAGAGACATATATGCACCCTAGTATATGTGTGAATAGGATTACTCTGCTCCCTCTGGAACTGGGACCAGAGACCCATACTGGGAGTGCTGGCCAGGTTCACACCAAGCCAGGGAGGGCTAAGGAAGGGCCAGCAAAGCCTCCATGAGGTTCTCCTACTGCTTTAAAGTTGCCTTTTTTTTTTATTTGGTGCTCACTCAATTATTGCATTCCTTTAGCTGTTTTCCAGCTCTCTGAGAAAGATGGTGTTGCCTGTTTACACTTGTTTAAACCTTGGAAGATGGAACCCTGGAACATTTCACTCCATTGACTTGGTAACATAAAAAAAATTGCCTGCATGACTTCTTTATTTTCTCAACATCTGTAAGTGGTTGGAAACTTTGTTGCTTTACCATTTTTTTTCTTTATTATAGAAGTTGTAGGCTTACAGAACAATCGTGCATAAAATACAGGATTCCCATACAACAACACCCCAACACCCACACCTTGCATTGGAGTGGAATATTTGTCACAATTGATGATAGCACATTTTTATAATTGTACTATTAATTAAAGTCCATGGTTTGGCTTAGAGTTCAATGTTTGTGTAGTGACCCATGGATTTTTTTTTTTAATTTGCATATGGGCAGGAGGCACCAGGGATCGAACTCCAGACCTCCATCACGGCAGGTCGGAGCTCTGCCTGCTGAGCCACGGCAGCCGCCCATGACCCATGGATTTTTAAAAAATGTATATTCTGTTACCATATATACAATTCAACCTTTCCCTCTTTTTGATTAAGATATATATTTCAGTGCTGTTGAGTTCACAATGTTATGCTACTATCACCACCATCCATTACCAAAACATTTCCATCATCCCAAATAGGAACCCTGTAATTTTAACTTCCCATTCCCTATCCCCACTCCTTCCTCTGGTAACCTATATTCTAGATTTCAACTCTGTGAGTTTGCTTCTTCTTATTGTTTCAAATCAGCAAGATTATATAGTATTTGTCCTTTTGTGTTTGTCTTATTTCACTCAAGATGATGTCTTCAAGGTTCATCCATGTTGTCACATGTATTAGCTCTACCATTTGAAAGTCTGAGAAACAACCAACAGGAAGGTACCCCACAAGCAGTAGAATGCAGGAGTCCCCTCTCCTTCACTTTTTTGGGATTTTTTTTAATTGAGAAAAACAACATATATACCAAAAAAAGCAATAAATTTCAAAGCACACCACAACAATTTAGCTGTGTAACAGATTTCAGAGTTTGGTATGGGTTACAATTCTACAATTTTAGGTTTTTACTTCCAGCTGCTCCAGGACACTGTAGACCAAAAGAAATATCAATATAATGATTCCACAATCATACTCATTTGTTAAACCCTATCTTCTCTATATGATTCCATCTTCTCCTTTGATCTTTCTCCCACTCTTTAGGGTTATTTGGACTATGCCCATTCTAATTTTTTCATGTTGGAAGAAGCTGTTGATAATATGGAATAGGGGGATGGAACTAGTCAATGTTCTGGAGAGACTGGACCCTCTGGGTTTCAGGACTTATCTGGCCTAGGAACCCATCTGGAGGTGGTAGTTTTCTGGAAAATAATCATAGTGCATGGAACCTTTTTTTCAGATAAAGCCCTAGGTGTTCTTTTTTTTATCAACACAACTGACTTTTTTTCCTTTTTTGTGGAAAATGACATACACAAAAAAGCAATAAATTTCGAAGTCTCCTTCTTTTTTTTTTTTTGTATGCTGTATGACAGGGCCACATTTCATTCTTTCTCCATGTGAGTATCCTGTAATTGCAGCACCATTTGTTGAATTTTTTCTTTGTTTATTTGTTTCATTTGTTTGCTTGTTTGGGGAAGTGCATAAGCTGGGAATTGAACCCAGGTCTCCCACATGGCAGTGAAAATTCTACCACTGAACTACCCTTGCACCCCTTCTCCTTCATGTTTTCCACTGGATATAGAACTCTGGGTTGATAGTTTTTTTCTTTTAATATTTTAAGGATATAAATCCCTTGTCTTCATGTTTTCGTGGTTTCTGTTGAGAAACCTGTTCAATTCTTATCTCATTCCATCTGCAGGTAAGAAATCTTTGTTTCCTTGCCACTTTTAAGATTTTCTCTTTGTCTATAGTTTTTTGCCATTTGAATATGATTTGTCAAGGGGAGTGTGTGTGTGCCTGTGTGTTTCGGCATTTATCCTGCTTGAGGGTCACTGAGCTTCTTAAGTCTCTCATTTGGTGTCTGCCATTAATTTTAGAAAACTTTCAGCCATTATTACTTCAAATATTTGTAGTGCCTTGTTCTTGCTTTCATTTCCTTCTGAGATTTTAGTCACACATATGTTACATTATTTGTTATTATCCTACATCTTTTGGATATTTTACACTACGCAATTTCAAGACTTATTATATAACTAAAAAAATGAAAACAGAGTGGGTATTTTTGAAGAGACATGCACATAGATCAATGGAACAGAATTGAGCATATAGAAATCAAATCACACAAATATGGCAAAGGAGCAAAACCAATTCAGTGGAGACATAATAGCGATTCCAATAAATGATGTTGGAATAATTAAAGATCCAGGTAAAAAATGAATACTGACCTATACCTCAAATAACATTAAAATATTAAATCAAAATGGACCATAGATCTAAATGTAAGATATAAAACTAAAAGTTTTTATAAGAAAACATAAGAGAAATTCTTTGTGACCCAGGCTTAGGCAAAGAAATTATTGATAAAATTTGACTTCATCAAAATTAAAAACTATTTCTCTGAAAGATACTTTTAAAAGAATGAAAAAATAAGTTATAAACTTTAAAGAATATTTGCAAATTGCCTATACAATTAAGGAATTGTATCTAGAATATATAAAGAACCTGCTTAGAGCAACAAGAAAATAAGCAATCCAACTAAAATATGCAAAAGACTTAAACAGATACTTTTCCAAAAAGGATATACATTTATCAATTAATCACATGAAAAGATGTTCACCATCATTAGCTATTAGAGAATTGCAAATTAAAGTCATGATGAGATACGACTACACTCCTGTTGGAATGGTGTTTCAGTTTGTTACGCTGCTGGAATGCAATATACTAGAAGTGGAATGACTTTTTTTTTTAAATGCAATTTTATTGAGATATATTCACACACCAAATAGTTCATACAAAGTATACAAACAATGGCTTTCAGTATCACCGTTTAGTTGTGCATTGTTCACCAAAATCAATTTTAGAACATTTTCATTACTCCAAGAAAAATAAAAAAATAAAAAAACCACCCAAAACATCCCATACACTTATACGCCCTACTCTTTATTTATTTATTTATTTGTTTATTTACGTCTTTATTATTAGTCATCTGATCATACACTGGATAAAGGGAGTGTGCTGGTCTGAAAGGATGTATGCCCCCTAGAAAGCCATGTTTTAATCAAAATCCCATTTCATAAAGGTAGAATAATCCCTATTCAATACTGTATGTTTGAAACTGTAATCAGTGGATGATGTGATTTAGTCAAGAGTGGTTGTTAAACTGGATTAGGTGACAATATGTCTCCACCCATTTGGGTGGGTCTTGATTGGTTTATTTGAGTCCTATAAAAGAGGAAACATTTTGGAAAATGGGAGATTCGGAGAGAGCAGAGAATGCTGCAGCACCACGAAGAAGAGAGTCCACGAGCCAGCGACCTTTTGAGATCAAGAAGGAAAACACCACCCGGGGAGCTTCATGAAACCAGAAGGCAGGAGAGAAAAAGCTAACAGATGATGCCATGTTCGCCATGTGCCCTTCCAGATGAGAAAGGAACCCTGACCATGTTCACCATGTGACTTTCCAGATGAGTGAGAAACTCTGACCGTGCTCGCCATGTGCCCTTTCACTTAAGAGAGAAACCCTGAACTTCATCGGCTTTCCTGAACCAAGGTATCTTTCCCTGGATGCCTTTGATCGGATATTTCTATAGATTTGTTTTAATTGGACATTTGCTTGGCCTTAGAACTGAAAACTAGCAACTCATTAAATTCCCCTTTTTAAAAGCCATTCTGTTTCTGGTGTTTTGCATTCCAGCAGCTAGCAAACTAGAACAGGGAGTGCCAGTGACAAGGTTTTCACTATCACACAGTCACAAAATGAAAGCTATATTTATACAGTTATCATCAAGAATCAAGTTTACTGGACTACAGTGCAACAGTTTCAGGTATTCCCTTCTAGTTTTGCTAGTACACTAGAAAATAAAAAGGAATATCTACCCTTTGTGCACATGTGTAGAGCTCAGGGCAGTGGGTTGGCATTGTGCATGCATGGGCTGGGGGTGGATTTGGCCTGGCTGTGTAGGTCAGCACTTGCCTAGAGCTGGAGGGCTTGACTGGAGGCAGTGTGCATGTGCAGGGAATTTATTAAGTTGCAAGTTTACAGTTCTAAGGCCATGAAAATGTCCAAATTAAGGCACCAACAAGAGGTTACCTTCATTCAAGAAAGGCTGATGCCATCTGGAACACCTCTGTCAGTTGGGAAGGTACCTGGCTGGCGTCTGCTGGGGTCTTTGAGCTCTGGACACCTCTCTCAGCTGGGAGGGCCATGGCAACATCTGGTAGCTTTCTTTCCTCATTTTATAAGGCTTCCCAGGGGGCATTTTTCTTCTGTATCTTTAAAGATCTCTGGCTGTGTGGGCTCTGTAGGCACTAACATTTTCCAAAAGGTTCCCTCTTAAAGGGCTCCAGTAAGCAATTCCACCTTAAATGAGTGGAATACACATCTCCATGGAAACCATCAAATCAAAAGTTACCACCCACAATTCAGTGGGTCACATCTCCATGGAAACAATCAAAGAGATCCCACCCAGTAATATTGAATGATGATTAAAGAACATGGCTTTGCTGGGGTACATAACAGATTCAAACCAGCACAAATGGCTAAAATGAGAATACTGATGATACCAAATCAAATGCATGGCAACTGAGTCTCATATGCATTGGTTTGGGGAGAGCAAAATTGTACAGCCACTCTGCAAAAAACAATTTAGCTGTTTCCTTTATAGTTAAACATACACTTCCAATATGATCTAGCAATTATATGCATGGGAATTTATCATAGAGAAATGAAAGCTTATGTTCACACAAAAACCTGTAGACAAATGTTCATAGTAGCTTTATATGTAATGGTCAGAATCTGAAAACTCAAATATCCTTCAGTGATTAATGGCTGTACAAATTGTGGTCCATCCTTACAATGGGATTCTAGTAATAAGATGAATACTCTATTGATACTTGCAATGTATCTATGGGCATTGTGCTGATTGAAAAAAGACCATTTTGTAACCTTTCGATATTTAATCTTAAATATTAAACACTTAAGAATATTATACATTATTAATATTAAGAATGTTTAATTATAATATTAAACATTTAAGAATGTTTGATAACATTCTTAAAATGAACAATTATATTGATGGAGAACAGATACGTGGTGTCTGAGGGCTCGGGTGAGTGGAAAGGGATGACTAAAAGTAATAGTATTCACACATTTCTGGGGGAACAGTTCTGTATCTTGATTGTGGTTGTAGCTGCTGCACTAGAACATTTCACAAAACTGTATACCAAAAAAAAAATACGTTTAAAAAATGGTAAAATTCAAATAAGGTCTGTAGCTTAGTTAATAGTATTGTATCAGTGACAATTTCCTGGCTTTGATAATTGTACTATGGTTATCACTGGGGAAGCTAGATGAATGGCACATGGGAAGTCAAAGTACTATGTAAGTCTAAAATTATTTTAAACTAACAAGCTTTTTAAAATCTCAATAAATAAAAGGCAAACAACTTAATAAGAAAGTGGGCAAAAGATTTCAACAGATATTTCATAAAGGACCTACAAATGGCCATTAAGCACATGAAAATATGCTCGACATCATTAGACATCAGGAAAATGCTAATTAAACCACAATGAGATATCACTTCCGATCCATTAGAATGGCTAAAATTAAAAATACAGATTTTACCAAGTGCTGGCAATGATGCAAAACAACCAAAATGATATACTTCGGGTGGGAAAAGTAAAATTGTAAAAGCATTTTGGAAAAGAGCTTGGCAGTTCCTGAAACATTTTAAACATGCACCTACGTATGAGCTAGTCATTCTACTCCTAAGTATTTACTGAAGAGATATACAAGCTTATGCCAATACATAGACTTGCACACAAGTGTTCATAGCAGCTTTATTTGTAATAGCCAAGGCCTGGGAAGAACCTAAAGATGTATTAACAGGTGAATGATAAATTAATTTTGGTAGGTCCATAAACATAATTCTATGAGCAATAAAAAGCAACGAACTATCTATATGCTGATTCACAGAGAAACTTTTTTGCTCTCTAAAATTATAGGCTATCAGAAATTTTGCTGCTTGAAATTGTATTAGTAAGGCAAAAACATCCCACACTTGTCTGGAGGATATAAGTCTCTTTTGTGACACAGAGAAGTAGCCTCGATTTCCAACTCAGGTGTTGAGCTTCAGATAAGGGGTCACAACATTTCTGCTGTCAGACAAGGGACACAACATTTCATGTCTACCTTTACTTTATTGTTTCCAAGTAAACAGGACTCTGGATTCACTTTGCAGTCCAGAACTTTACACACAACCCTACTTTGCTTTGAGCTCACCAAAACAGTGCATCATCTAAATTTCATCTGAATGTCACCCTTATCCAGAATCCTTTAATAACTCTAGTTTTTCTTCTGTTTAGTGAGATGCCCTGTAGTTTCACCAGTGTATGATCTCCCTCATTGCAAAGGGTCAATAAATCTGACTTCGTCAGACTACTTTGTCTCTGATAATTTTAGGCCGATTGGAATAGGACTTTGTACACTCAAGATTGTTAAACTGAGCCCCAGAGGGGATGTGACTGGACTGAGAGCACTGAGAAAGTAAACACCTCATCTTATGCCAGGTCTGGTCAAAATCTTTCCTCATCTGAGGACTCAGAAAGGCCTTTAAGCAAGGTACAGAGATTTCTACCTTCTTCAAGAGGACTTCCTGGAGGAGGAGATATTTGAAATTGGTTTTGAAGGAAAAGTAGGCATTTCAGGTGAAGGGCAGAACAACTTCTTCCTCTTCTTCCCCACTAATCTCTCCCAGAAGGGCAGTGGCATTTTCAGAATCTCCATGTTTGAGATGATAAAGAGTAGAAACTGATTGAAAGGCAGAATCAGAGTCTTGTCATAAAGTTAAATTTGCAAAGCAGAGACACCATCACTTCTTAGATTTTATTTTATGAGGAAAAAGAGTAATAAATTTCCTTAAAGACGTTTTTGTTGATATATTGCATTAGACTGAGAACACGTCCAAAATTATTATTGATACATGGTTTTGTTTTAGTTGGGGTGGCTGGGGTGGGACACAATGTAGATTATGCGGGCCTTCAAATCCCCCAATCAACCCCCACAAGCACAGCAGGGGGTAATCTAACACTGACTTCTCCCGATTTTTCCCCAGAGGTTTATTTTAGGAGGCCTCGAGCAACTCTGATTTCTCGCCCCTATTCCCTCGTGGTATGTTCCAGAGCCTGACTTCTACCCCCATCTTCTCATCCTGTGGTATGTGCCAGAAGATAACAGCCTCTGGAGCATACACATTTTTCCAAGAGGCACCTCGGATTCTTAAAAAAAACCTGATCCGTAGAGTCCAGAGAAAAAACTAGAGTCTCTCCACGCCTCCAGCTATCCAGTTCAGAAAAACGTCCCCCACCCCTGTTCCTAGCCACCTATGGGACAGCTCCACTTTTCTGCTCCGTGAGTTTAGACGCATCCTCATCCTCAGTACGGAAAGGACACTCCTCAACATGGCGTACCCCAAGGAGAACCGCTGATTGGGCGCGGCCATCGTTTCCCTCCTGACAACCCTGACGAGGTGGGGTCACTGGACGCTTCAAAGAGCTTTCTGCGTAACTGCTCCAGGATTACTGTTGCCTGACAGCGACTTCGTAGATGGTTTTGCGCATGCACATAACCATTAACTCCCCCTTCACCCCGCGGCGCACGGGCTGCGAAACCCTAGAAAGGGCGGTGCTAAGGGTGGTGACCGGAAGCTGCAGCAGCAGGGGTTCTCAGCAGCGGTTTAATAGTTGTCAGGAGGAGCTCAACGGTTCAGTGCTGGAGGGATGTTGAGGTGATGGGGGCTGGGGAGGGTAAATTTTGGGGGATTCTGTGTGATCAGTGATGGAATCGTTTTTCTAATTTTAGTCCGATGTTTCGCTTATTATTTTTCAGGCTCTCCTCTTTTCTAATGTAAACGTTAAGATCTAAAAGTTCGCTCTAAGACACACATGGTTTGGTGCTTTATGTTCTAAGTGTTTACCAAGAGTTAATTTTTCTTTTACCCGTGAGTTATTTAGAAGTGCGTTTTCAATTTCCAAAAGTTTACCTTTTTAGAGGATTTCTAATCTTAGTTTTCTGTGGTCAGAAAAATGTCTACGTTAAGCCCAGTTTTGAAATATGAGGCGATTAATTTCTGGCCTAGACCGTGGTGAATTTTTATAAATGTTCCATATATAAGTTGAAAATGGTATTTTAGTATTTAGTTAATTGTGTCGTACAGAGTATGTACTTTTTGTGTCTGCTGCTTCTATTACTGAGAGAGGAGAGGTAAATTTTCAAATGTTGTTGTATATGTCCATTTTTCCTTGCTGTTGTCCGTGATCCATTTTGAGTTAATTTTTGTATAAGGTATGAGACTTAGGTCGAGGATAATTTATTTGCCTGTGGATGTCCAATTACTCAAGTGCCATTTGTTGGAAAGATTATCCTTCCTCCATTGAATTGTTTTGTGCCTTTGTCAGTTGGCTGGATTTGTATGAAGTTATTTCTGGATTCTCTTGTCTTTTATTTTCATCTATGTGTCTATCCCTCTGCCAGTACTACTACACTATCTTGATTACTGTACCTATAGAAGAAGTTTTGGATTGGATAGAGTGATTCCCCTCCCCCCACCTCATCCTTCGTTTTCAAAATTGCTTTAGCTCGTCTAAGTCCTTTCTTTGCCTTCCCATATAAATTTTACAATAATCTTGTCTATATGTACAAAACATCTTGCTGGGATTTTGAAAGAAATTACATTAGATCTTATATCAACTTGGGAAGAATGAACATTTTTATTATGTCAGGTCTTCCGATCCATGAACACAGTAGGTCTCTCCATTTAATTAGATCTTCCTTGATGTCTTTTAACAGCATTCTGTAGTTTTCAGCAAAGAAGTTCTATACATGTTTTGTTAAGTTTATGACTAGGTATTTAATCTTGTCGGAATGGTTGTAAATGGTATTCTTTTAAATTTCGTTTTTCATATTTGTTGTTTATTTATATGAACACAGATGAGTTTTGTGTCTTGATCTTGTATCCCCTGATCTATTTTTTTATTAGGAAAGTTGTAGATTTATAGAAGAATCTTGCAGAAAATAGAGTGCTCATATACCCCCACCATGTTATTAATAGCTTACAGTAGTGCAGTGTATTACAATTGATAAAAGAATATTACTGTAATTGTACTATTAACTATGGTCCATTGTTTACATTAGGTTTCCCTGTTTATGTTATAAAGTCCTATGATGTTTCTTTTTAATTTTTTATTCTAGTAACATATATACAACCTAAAATTTCCCTTTTAACCACATTTAAATATATAATTCAGTGCTGTTAATTACGTTCACACTGTTGTGCTACCATTACCACCAGCCATTACCAAAACTTTTCTATAACCCCCAAATAGAAACTCTGTACAATTTAAGCAGTGACTCACCATTCTCTACTCTCACACTGGGCCATGGTAACCTATAATCTTGTTTCTGACTCAATGAATTTGCTTATCCTAATTATTTCAAATCTGTGAGATCATACAATTTTGTCTTTTTGTGTCTGACTTACTTCAGTAAATATGGAATCTCTTCAACATTCATTTGTGTTGTTGCATGTATCAAGACTTCATTCCTTTTTATGGCTGAATAATATTCCATTATATATATATATATACACACACACATATACATACATATACTGCTTAGCCACTCATCTGTTGATGGAAACTTGGGTTGCTTCCATCTTGGGGAAATTGTTAATAATGCAGCTATGAACATCAGCGTAAAAATATGTTCGAGTCCCTGCTTTCGATCCTTTGGGTATATTTGGAAGTGGGATTGCCAGGTTATATGGTAATTCTATCTTTAACTTTCTGAGGAACCACCAAACTGTCTTCCACAGCAGCTACACCATTTTACATTCCCATCAACAATGAATGAGTGTGCCTTTTTCTCTACATTCTCTCCAACACTTTTGATTTTCCTTTTTTTAAATAATAACCATTTTAGTGGGTGTGAAATGGTATCACATCCTGGTTTTCATTTGCATTTCCCTAATGGCCTGTGATATTGAGCATCTTTTCATGTGCCTTTTGGCCATTTATATATCTTTTCTGAAGTAATGTCTACTCAAATCTTTTGCCCATTTTAAAATTGAGTTGTCTTTTTATTGTTGAGTTGTAGTATCTCTATATATTTTGGATATTAAATCCTTATTGGATGTGTGGTTTCCAAATATTTTCTCCCATTGTGTAGGTTGTTTTATTTCCACAATAAAGTCCTTTGATGCACAAATGTTTTTAATTTTGATGATATCCAATTTATCTATTTTTTTTCTTTTGTTGCTTTTGCTTTGGTTGCAAAGTCTAAGAAACCATTGCCTAACCCAAGGTCCTGAAAATGCCTCCCATATTTTCTTCCAGGAGTTTTATAGTTTTGTTTCTTTGATCCATTTTGAATTGATTTTTGTATATGGTATGAGGTAGGGGTCCACTTTCATTCTCTTGCATATGGACATCCAGTTTCCCCAACATAAATTGTTAAGGTAACTATTCTTTCCCCATTGAATTGATTTGGCACCCTTGTCAAAATTCTGTTGGCCATCAATGTGAGAACTGATTTTTGAACTCTGAATTCGATTCCATTGGTCTATATATCTGTCCTTGTGCCAGTACCATGCTGTTTTGATCACTGTGTTTTGTAAAAAAGTATTAAGTCTGGGAAGTGTGAGTTCTCCAACTTCATTCTTCTTTTTCATGATGTTACTAGCAATTCAGGGCCTTACCCTTCCAAATTTATTGATTGGCTTCTCCAGTTTTGCAGAGAGGCTGTTAGAATTTTGATTGAGATTGTGCTGACTCTGTAAATCACTTTGTGTAGCATTGACATCTTAGCAGTATTTAGTCTTCCAATCCATGATTATGGAATGTCCTTCCATTTATTTAGGTCTTCTTTGATTTCTTTTAGCAACGTTATATAGTATTCTATGTACAAGTCCTTTACATCCTTGGTTAGATTTACTCCTAGGTGTTTTGATTCCTTTATTTGCTATTGTAAGTGGATTTTTTTCTTAATTTCGTCTTCAGATTGTTCATTACTAGTGTATAGAGCAATTACTGATTTTTGCATGTTGATCTTGTACCCTGAAATTTTTGTTTATTGGTTCTAGTAGCTTTTTTGGGTAGATTTTTCAGGATTTTCTGCACATATAGGATCATGTTATCTGCACATAGGGAAAGTTTCATTTCCTCCTTTCCCATTTAGATGCCTTTTATTTCTTTTTCTGTCCTAATTCCTCTAGCTAGACTCTCCAGTTCAGTGTTGAATAAAAGTGATGACAGTGGACATCCTTGTCTTCTTCCAAAACTCAGAGGAAAAGCTTCACCATTGAGTATGATGTTAGTGATGGATTTTTCATATATGCTCTTTATCATGTTGAGGTGGTTTGCTTCTATTCCTAATTTTCAAAGTGTTTTTTTATCAAGAAGGGGTGCTGGATTATGTCAAATGCCTTTTCTGTGTCAACTGAGGTGATCAAGTTTTTTGTTGCACTTCATTCTGTTAAGGTGCCATATTACATTAATTGATTTTCTCACATTGAACCACTCTTGCATACCAGGGATAAATCCCACTTGATCATGGTCTATAGTTATTTTGATGTGCTGTTGTAATTGGTTTGCTAGTATTTTGTTAAGGATTTTAACATCTGTATCCATAAGGAATTTTGGTCCTTAATTTTCTTTTCTTGTGGTATTGTTATCTGGCTTTGGTATGAGGTGATGTTGGCCTCATATGAGGTAGGGAATGTTCCCTTCTCTTCCATTTTTTGGAAGAGTTTTAGCAGAATTGATATTAATTCTTGGAATGTTGGGTAAAATTCCCACATGAAACCATCTGGTCCTGGGCTTTTACTTGTTTTAACTACTGATTCAATCTCTTTACTAGTTGTTGGTTTATTGGTAGCTTCTGTTTTTTACTTGAGTCGATGTAGGTAGATTCTGTGTTTCTAGGAATTTGTCAATTTCATCTAGGTTATCTAATTTGTTGGTATACAGTTTGTTTTAGTTTGTTAAAGCTGCCAGAATGCAATATACTAGAAATGGAATGGCTTTTAAAAAGGGAATTTATTAAGTTGCAAGTTTACAGTTCTAAGGCCCTGAAAATACCCAAATTAAGGCACCAACAAGAGGCTATCTTCACTCAAGAAAGATAGATGCTGGGGCACCTTTGTCAGCTGGAAAGGCAAGTGACTGGCATCTGCTGGGATCTTTGACTTCTGGACACCTCTCTTACCTAGGGGGGCACATGGCAATGTCTGCTAGCTTTCTCTCCTGGCTTCTTGTTTTATGAGGCTTCCCCTGGGGTATTTTCCTTCATCTCCACAGGTCTCTGGCTGTGTGGTTTCTGTCAGCACTAACTTTTTCCAAAATGGTTCCCTCTTAAAGGACTCTAGTAAGCAACTTTACCTGGAATGAATGGAGACACAGCTCCTTGAAAACTACCTAATCAAAAGGTGCCACCCACAGTTGGGTGTAGGTAGATTGTGTGTTTCTAGGAATTTGTCCATGTCATCTAGGTTATCTAATTTGTCTCCAAGGAAGGAATCAAAAAGAAT
>PVIY010025344.1:0-36726 GCA_004026745.1 Myrmecophaga tridactyla
CATGCTAGTTTTGACCATACATATGTGTATTTAATATTAAAAAATGAGAACCAATAAGAATATCTAATTAAATTGAAGGTTAGGACTCCTGTAGTGCTTTTTCAAAACATATTTTAATAATGCTAAGGGACAAGATACTAGCTTAAGTTTGGGAAATTATCCTATACAATTACATTTTCAGGGGCTAGAGTTAAGATCCTTTATAGACACCTCCTCCTGATTTCCCATCATCTTTGGGTAAAATCTTTTGCATTTTGCTGAAAGTTATTTCCTTATGATTTTAGCTGATGGCATAAAACATATTTGAATCGGAGAGATTAGAGTATTAAGTTAGCTGGGAAGTAATGAGAAGTTTTCTGATTCTGTAAGCATCCATTTGTTGTTTGAAGACCTTTTGATGTTCCATCTTGATTTTTTTCCATTGTATCTTTCCAATGGATCATTATCTGTCCTGTCTGTCTCATATATGGGCAAAAATGTGCCATTTTCTTCAGGGTTTCCAGTTTGAAGAAAGAATACCAGGAAACAAAAACAAGTAAATGAGAATACCTAAAATATATAAACAAAAATCTCAATTAGGTTAACAAGGCAGAATACAAAATGCAACACAGAAAAGGCAGCTAAGGAACATGTCAACATAGATTTAGCACCTGGTTTCAACTGTTTAGTAATCTGTACTTCACAGAATAAATGAACCACTCTCTCATATATACTTTTCTGTGAGTGCTACATTAGGGACTTCAGAGGGGTTACTAAAAACAGAATTTAAAGTACATAATAAAACATACAAAAACTTCATTCATGGTTAGTGATATTTTTATAAAATTGAGTCTTTGAGAAAGTAAAAACTTTCCCAAGTAAAGGTGGTCTAATTTGCTATCCTTGACTTGGCTGCATAACAATCACATTAACTTTTATTGAATATTTATGGCAGACACTGCAGAAAGTACCTCATTAATCCTTATCATAAGATTACAGAGTGAAAAGTACTTTTATTTTCCCACTGCATAATGAGAAAACTCTGTGATAGGCAGAATTCTAAGCTTGCACCCAGACCCCCACCCCACCCCAGGTGTCCTCTTCCTGCACATGCCTGGCATTGAGGATGTGCTGGGTTATGAATCTGCCACAAATGAGTTTAAGAAAGGGAGGTTATCCAAGTGCCTTCAATTTTTGTGTTAATGAAAAAATTTCCATTCTCCTCACCATTACTTTGTGGACATTTAGTTGCTTCAACTTCCATTTCTTGAGAACCTACTATGTGTTACGCATTGCCCTACTTGTCTATGTACCCATGGGTTGACAACAGCAGAGCTATAGGTATCATCGTGACACTTGAAGCATGAACTAGTAACATAATCTGTTCAACCTCCCCAGAAGCCCAAATCATTTTACTCATATTCACATTTTCCTTTTTTCTACTCTGTTGTCCTCTTCTTAGAAATTTGACAGTTGCATCAGAGCAATTTTGATGCTTAAATGCTCTGGTGCTATTGCTACTTTATTTGCTTTCAGTTAAATACAAATGTCTCTAGACATTTGGAGTAACTAAATTGATGGTGTGTGCCTTATAGATTTGCAAAAATTGGTGAACCCTGCGATGAAAAATTGGTGAACCCTGTGAATGCTGCCATATGGATTGGGCAATCTAAGAAAGGTACAATAAAATAGTTGCCTATTTGTGAATGTTCTCTGTAGAAAGGTAATGAGGACCTGAATAAGAGAAGAAGCAGACAAACAAAACCAAACCAAATAAAATAAAATAGTATAAATAACAACTTTGAATTGTTTACTCTGCAGAAGGGATAAATAGCATGGCTCCTAAGTGAGACGATTCCTGAATATAATGGCAATATTAAAATGAAGAACTCTTAATTTTTCATATCTTTCTTGGAGAAGAATATGAAGAAGAGACATCTGTGTAATTCAAATATAATAGAAGGCTTGCCAGATGTCTTTTGTAAGAAATAGGATAAAGAATACTTGGGATATTTAAGCACATGCAAACTTAAAAAGGCAGGACACTCATAGGAGCAAAGCCGTCATGGACTGACTTAATCACTCTGGAAGATCGTGCAGACTGAAGAGCTAACCCAAATTTAAAGTGTACATCACTGATCCTTTAGCAGGTGAAGCTGACCAAAATTAGCTTTTCTTTATCTATTAGCAAAGTGGTAACTGAATCAGACTTATAAAAATAAATATGCATAAATATACTAGAAAACATAAACCTAGTATATGTTGAAAAGAATTTGGTTTGAGAAAGAAAAATATTTCCTCCAAGTTACAAGATTCTCTTAGAAGAGACAGAAGAGAGTTTTGTGGTTTCCTGAATAGTGAGGACTGGATCGCTTTCCCAGACACCACCCTAAGAAGGTTCCTGGCTTAAAAGAGGGTTAATACTGTGGTGTATTTAGAAAGGTGGATCCATAAGCACCAGGCTTGCCAGCCCTGTAAAAGATTCCGGTGTTTTGAGTGTAGACACCAACCGAAGCCACTAACATGGATACCCAGCGGCACATCTCAGTGGCAACCTGATTATCTGATGTATGACGTCCATAACTAAGCAGAAAGGGAGGCTCATTCTCAGAGGAACTCTGTGAGATTCCAGAATCTTGAAAGACTCAGTAAATCTGGAGAAGGGGGTGCTCCATGAAAGACTGGTTGAATTTTTCACTAACCTGGAGGTAAACAATTCAGCCAGTTTATAGAAAATGAAGATGTGTTTTATATTTCTTGCTTGTGTTTCTGTACTACATTCATAAATCCAGCACAAGTATCAATAAGTAACATTCTTGCTTTAGCCAATGGCCCCACATATTTTTTTCCGAAGATGAGAACTTTGCTGATAAATTGTATTGTGCCCCTCCTGGCCAATGAGAAATACAGTTACAGTGGTATGAGTTTGTCATGGTCATGATGTTTTTTGAAGAGTATACTTATCATTGGTTTATTTAGCCTCATCTTACGTATGCTTTCCTCTCCCTATGTTAACCATCATAAATGTTCACAAGAGGTAGGGGAGCCAAAGGCTTAAAATAGTCATTTCTGGTATTTACTATGTATCTCAAAACAGTTTTTCATATCAAAGCATGATTGAAGAATGTACTTTTTGAAAATAGTATTAAAGTACTCTTTCTGTTTTGACAGTATTAATGTCTTCACTCTGAAGAAACCAGAACTCATGCTTGCTTTCTTAAAACAAACACTGTATAAAGGAATACTTATGTCAAGTGCCCATATATAGTTAAATGTTCAATCTATCTTTGAATGGTAGTCTTTTATTGAAATCAGCACAGAATTTTGAAGACTATTTTGCATCCTAGCCTTTTTATATTACCTTGCTATTTTATAAGCTCTTTTAAATTAAAACTTAAAAAGAAGATTAGTCTTTGAGCTGTATAGAAAACAATTCTATATGTGAATTGCATTTCACTGGTTATTTCTTTTTCATTTTCTTCTAATCATTATATCAATACCCTTTGTTCTTATGATGCATGTGAAATGTTTTCACCTGTAATATTCTTTTCTATATAATAATATACATAATCCTTAAAATTTTTAACTGTTCTGTAAAATTGTGTCATCAAAGTAAATCTCTAATAGAAATATTACTTGAACACAATATATAAACATTAAAATATTCGATTCTACATGAATTTAGGTATTTTTCTATTTGAATTGAAAATGCTCTATTGGAGTTTTTCTCTGCCAGTTCATAGGCATGTGTCAGACCAGCCATGTTAGAAAAATTCTAAAGAACACATAAAAATAAAATATTTCTGGTCCCCATATTTAGAGGTTGTGATTCTGCAGGCCAGAGTGAAGCCTAAGAAACTATATTTTCACCTCCTCAGATGGCTTTAAGATATTGCCTCCTTAATTTTTACTCTGCAGTTGTAAGGAACATTTTAAACCAGGAGATTTCTCAAAGTTGTTTGTGACATTGTACCAATTTGGGGGAAAAAGCTGAAAAAAATAAACTATACTTTTTGACATTGGAAATTGAGTCAACTTCTTTCTTTCTACCTATTTGATAGAAATTAGCTTCCCTGAAAAATTCTCCTAATCGTTCCTGAGAGTTTCATAGCTTTTATTCCCCATGTTGCTGAAAAGAGCCTTTTCGTATTTTCTCTTCAGGCTTTCCTTTCTTATGGTCTCATAGCCACTGCTGCTTTTGGGCCAGTGATTTGTCTGTGAACTCTTGTGTTGGCTCGAATGAGGGAACTCTATTTTCATTAGTTTTATATCAGTGCTTGTTGTTCACACAGCTCTCTGGAAAGTCCCACACTGCAGTCGCAGATTCTGTTTGCCACGGAGCCTCTCTGCTTCTATGCTGTTGTGGCTTTGGGGAAGTTTTGGAGGATGTTTATGGAGAAGCTGCTTGCTCTTTGCCTCTCTCTCCCTATGGCCCAAAGCAGAACTCCTCTCTCGTCCCTGTTGTGTAATCCCTGTTGTTGGCACAGAAAATCTGCCTTGGACTATTGTTCCACCTGAAGTCAGTTTGTACTGGTTTCATTCGCTCTTTATGTATTAACTCTTTAGCAATAATTCTTTCCCAAGAATGCAGTAAAATGGCTTGGGCCAGTCAGTGGATAATTACAGTTTCATAGAAGTATAGCCCCTGGGTTTGTTTCCTCATCTGGGTTTTCCTTTCGATCTTCACATTGTTTATTTCTTCTTTTAGAAGATCTAAGGGTAATGAGGCCCCAGGATTTGTCCCCAGTTCTCTTTAGACAAAGTGAAATGCAGAAGAAGCAGAATATTAAGACATTGGGAAACATTTTTATTGGGAAGAAACCTGATATAATTTGTGATAGTGATAAATGATATAGAATGCCTTCTTGGACCTATGTGGTTCACACTTTGACCAAGAAATCTAATTTTGGCTAGACTGTCAAGGGGATGATGGTATAAATATGGAGGTCAACCTTTGTACTGTGTGAAGAACTAGAAAGAAAATAATAGAGGTAGTTATCTTAAGTTAAATAGAACTGAAAAATAATCCAAAATTCTTCTGAAAGACCAGAGATAAACATTTTAAATGCTGCTTCATTTTTGTGTTAATAAGTAGCCCTAATTTGCCATCTACTTTTGTATTTCTATCATATTTTAATAGTACAATAATTGTTCTCCTTAATCATTTAGAAAACAATTGACCAGTTCTTTAGTTTTGTAAACTTGTTTTAAGAGGATAATAAGCAAATTACAGAATGATTAAAGAACTCATAATAATTTACCTCAGGAAAGTTAAAGACATTACATCTTGGAAGGAGGAATTCAAATGGAGAAAAATCTTGATGCTTTTATGTCATTGCAGATATGTATATTGCAAAAGTCATAAAAATTATTTTAATAACGGTCTCAGATTATTTATGTGCCTCTAGTCATCATCATATTTTTAGGCTGCTTTTCCTCAAACAGTGCTGCATTGCAAGATGTTTTATTTTTAAGAAAGTTTTGAAAGTGTTGACTGACAAAGCTAATTATCTGCGTGAGGAGAATCTGTAAGAATAAATTGAATATCTTCTTGTTTTTTTCCTACATCAAACCTAAAAACTGTAAAAAGGCAGAAAATTATTTATTCAAGAAGTTGCTATTTGCCAAACATTTTAAAGTTCCTTTATTTGGTGCTTATTTCTTTCAGCTGTTTTATACATGGAAACAAATAGGATTTAGTGTTCCCAATTCATTTCTATAAGTTAAAAGTTTATAATTGAAAGGTAGTAGAGCATACTTATCAGGAACATGGCTTTGGGGTTAAGCCTGAGATCTAATTTTGTCTCACTGTTCACTAGCTTTATCTCAGGGTGGCACATATCACCTTTCAAGTCTTATCTTCCTTATCTATAAAATAGCATGGTGCTGTGAGACTTGCACTGGGCAATATATTTTAAGTACTTAGTATGATATTTCCCAAATAGTAAGCATTAGATTAGCTAGCTAATCTATTACAATAGCTGATATTAGTTATTCTCATTAGATAATCATGTTTCCCATGACTGAAAAAAAAATCACCCATCTGGTCAAAAGGATACTTTTATGGGCAGAACAAACATTTGAATAGGCTTTAATAGGTCCCCTCAAAAGAGGCAGACTTGTATGGAAACCAGAGTTGGGGAGAGGCCTTGAGGGCAGACTTTTCCTCTCTTTCTCCCCTCCTTAACATCAAGTCAGTATATCAGGTGCAGAGGTATGGGAGTTTGAACACATATCTGGTGCATTTTTCCAGTTTATCAACTTGGCATAAACATACCCACTTCTGGAATCTTGTGAAAATAAGTTCTAAAACTTGCCCTAAGTCAGTGGCTGTTGATTTAGCCTATTTTTCTAGGACTATGGGAAATGTTTCAGGCCTCTTTTAACTTCAAAAGAAAGTAAGTAAGGAAATAATAGTCTTTTCATCGTATATGATTATAACCTGGCTTTACTGAAGGCAATTGAGACAGGTATTTGTATATCTGATATATTCATTATATTTTACCCAACAGGAATTTATTATCACTTGCCTCTGGCATTTTTTACCCAAAAGTCAATGTTCTTGACTAGTGAAGTTTAAGGCATTTTATGTAGACATATGTAAAATTAATTTTTTCTAATATTAGTTACACACATGGTACATTTTATTGTCTTTACAGCCATATTTTCTACTACTCTAAGTAAACATAACAGCCTTGTTCGTAATGTCTTCCCACAGTAGTCTTATAACACCTGCTACCAGCAATCTGTTCCAATAGTTTGGTAGTTCTTCTACTTCAGGAACTTATTTTCACTCAGAAACAAACTCGGTCCCATAGTATGGAATTTGGTATTTCCCCTTCAGTATATTTAATAAAGATTTCTCAGTACATCATATGTCTGTCTGAAATTGTCAAATGCATAATGCCTCTTTATAATGTGCATACTTACATGTTCGCTGCCTAATGTATTTGTATTCAACAAAGTCAGGCGATTTATTTAACCACTCTAAATTTCAGAGTTTCCATTTGCAATAAAGGACTGACAATAGTGCCAATCATGCAAGGTATTGAAAATGATTCAGTGAGATAATGCAAGTAGAGCACTTATGTTAGAAAAAAAAATGCCGTACTTGAAAGTGAATAAACACTCACCCAATTGTGGAAAAGAAAAGAGTTTATTCATGATCTTCCAAGAACAGGTGCCCAGCCGAACATACAATGGTGGCTGAAGCACCAAACAATAGTACCCAAAATGATTATACCTGTGCCTAGCTCACAGACCCTCCACTAATTTGATACTCCAGAGATTACAGCCTACCTGGATAGTCTAACTAACTCAAATTTCTGGCGGAAGATTCCCGCTTTTGATTATGCTTTATATTTCCATGACCCTGGCCGTTACTTATTTAAACTTGTTTCTACCTGTTTGGTGCCAATTCTAGCTTATGTCGGAGATGCTCTCCTTCCCTGCCTGCAAAACTGGTTTGAGTTATTCTGCAGCCCTTTCCTGTGCCATCTTGTCTGAAAGCGAAACTTAATTTTCTTACACTTTGCACAATACTTGTCACATTCTGAACACTCACTATATACACTTGATTAATCACTGCTTCCTTTTTCTTAGTATTAAGCACCCAAATTGGAATGGCACTGATGCTCGCAATGTTTGAATAGGCTAAATCCTTAAACATAATTTTAATAGGGACTGTAGAGTCCTTAACTGCCAATTTCAACATCTAGGTCATCACGGAATCTGGTTCATTTCACCACTTTTTTCCTTGAACATGAGTCATACTTTCCAATTTCTTTGCATATATAGTCATTTTTGGTTTTAGACTGAGCATTGTTGGATCCATTGTAAGGAGACTGGATTATGTTGTTGTTTTTTTAAATGGTATTGTTTTAAGTTCTACCATGTAGTTAAATTATTGGAAGATCCTTTTGGTCTGGCTGGGCTTAGTTTTATTCTTTATTAAGATAGAATCTTAATTTGGTCTTAGGGTGCATCCCTTACCCTGAGGTGTGACTCTCATTCTCAAGGCTTGGCCTTTCTGGAGTCTCACCCGAATGGCTGAAGTACTCTTACCCCTGGCTGGGTTGGAAGCCCAGCTGTCTCCCAACAGTGAGATGTGGTAACAGCTCTCAGCCTTACAAGAGGAGATATCCTCAAACCTCTTGGAATCTGACTTATGCAGTCAGCCCCTGGCCAAGGGCTCTTGGTTGATCCCTATTCAGAGTCTACTTGCCCTCACTGAGCAGCTTCTGCTTCCCAGGTACTGTTCTGCACAAATTATAGTTGCTTAAGCAGCTGGAAACTGATCTCTGCCTCCTCAGATCAACAAAACCACTGCTTCAATTGGGCTCCTACTCACTGCTCTGCAAAAGAGAAGTACTGTTAGGAAAGAAGCTGGAGTGATCTTGAGTTTCACCTTGTGTATTTCCTTTCTCTCAAGAGTCACAGTCTTATACTGCCTAATTTTTCAATACCTCAAAAGAATTGTATCAAATACTTTGTGCAGTTTTATAGTTCTAGTAGCAGAGTAGATTTGATGTCAGTTATTTAATCCTGGTCAGAAGCAGAAGTCATATCTATACCTCGCTTTAAATAAATCACCTTATTGAAATTGACAATCTGGCTTGTTTGAAAATGTATCCCATTAATAAATACCAATCATCTATCAAAACATCTAAGAATAGTATGTTAGGGCCCCTGTAACTACATTTTAAGATTTTGTCCTGTGTCTTTTCTAACTTACCAGAGAGGTATATATTAGAGTTAGAGTTACTGAACAATTAATCATCCAAACTGAGGCACTTTTAAGTGTAAAAGAGAGCACCATTAAAATTTACACTAAGTTTGCCTAGAGTAAACTGTGTAGTCCCATTAGTTAAACTGCTGTCTATATGGTTGAATCTAAAATATGTGTCTCCATCTTAAATGTCTTTTTGAACCCATAACTGTTTCGCCCAGGGTTTATAGAAAATTTCTTCCTGTTAGTCTAATAGGCACCTATAGATATGTACACCGAAAAAAAAATTCACATACCTCACTCCAGCTCCTACTATGCTGGAATAAACTAGCTTTCATTTTATTATGACCTATTTCAGTGAATGACCTCATTATTCACCCAGTCACCAGAATAAAGTTTCTGGAAGTAATCTTACATTGTTTTATTATTTTACTCTCAGGCTTTCACTTGGGGTTCATGCTCTGCTAATTCTACATTTTTAAAGCTTTGATCTTTTCCCTTCCAAATGACACTGTAATTGCCTTTACACAAAGTCCTTATTATTTTCTATCTGAGTGATTGTTGGGGTCTGCAAACTGGTAGTCCCAGCTCCAGTTTGTAATCATTTTATTCATTCTCTATCCCTCCCTTACTGTAGTCTCTGTCTTTGATAGCTTTACATTGACAACTAAAAGATGTTCAAATGTCTGGCTTGACAAATAGGATTGTCCTTGATGACTCTGCTGGCCTCTTCATCTTCATTTCGCCCTGTGACCCCCTGATCATGAAATATTATTATAATACAACGCACCTTTTTTTCCATCATTTGAAACCACTTTTTTTCTGGAACGACTTAGCCATTCCAGAAACACTTCAATTTCCCCTTACATCTTCTTGTATTTGTACAAGAACTAGCTCAAGTAATTTCTTCTCTGTAAAGGTTCTGCCTGCCTTGTTCCAAAGCAAACATCTCCCAAAGTGTGTTAATAATACTCCTTCTTTTCATATAACACCACTCGGTAAAGACTTCTTTCATTCTTACTGCATTATATTTCATGTTTCCCCCCTGACTAGCCTCTAACACCTCTGAGAATAGGGCTTATATCTTACTCATCTTTCTCATACCCCAAATTATTCATTTTTTTCTGGCAAATATTGAGTGTTTACAATATTTGTTGAATGATTTTCACATTTGCTTAAAATACAGAAAAGCTTCCTGGAATTATTTTAAGTAATCAATTAAGATTTTCTTTTTGGTTTACAAATATATTTTAATAAGTATAAGACCATATATTTCTCTCCTTTAGTGAATCACCTATCACACTGGGAAATCACTTCCTTGTTCATCGAATATTTATTAAGCACCTACTATTTTATTTTAGAAGACACTGTAATATATTTTGGGGACTCAAGTTTTAAAAATTGTACAGTTTTTATTCTAAATATTTTATTCTAAATATTAGAAACAAGTAACTTACTAATTCAATTTTGGTTCTGTATGTGAAGTATAGGATATTATATGTGAAACATAGGGTATACACATCAAACTGGGTTGAATCTTGAGTTGAATTTTGAAGGTATTAGATAGATGAAGAAAAGATGACAAGAAAAGCTTATGAATGCATTAGGAGGAAAATATAGTCTGTAGCTAAGAAACTTCTCAGGATTAAAGTATAAAAATTTGAACAAGTATAAGCAAGTGACAGTTTCATGGTACAACATCTAGGTTGTTGTCATCTTATAGGGTTTAATAGTCTCATACAACCCATTGAAATATAATGTACTTTAAAAATACTGTCCCTTCTGTTTAAAAGACAATTAGCCAAAAGTAAATCACTTTTCAGTACAGTCAGCACTGGGTAATTAGCGGTGGAAAACATGGATCACCCTCTGAATTGATTAGTATTTGAAAAGAAGAAGGATTGATAAAAGGAGTACATAGAAGCCAAATGAGTGTTAGTTGTAAAACATTCTTGCCATTTAAAAACAAACATAAAACAAAACCTGTTAGTATTAGTTTTAGGCTTTCTCTAAACAGAAAATGAGAGGGCAAGCAAATAGGTCTCTTATTGGACATTGTAACTTCCTATATGTGGAGAATTATCTGAAATATATGGAGGTGAAACAGAATTCTCTGTCTGGGATAGGATATTTATAAAAATGGGTTCATAATCTAATCTGTATAGAATTCACAGAATTTTCGAGCTTGATGGGCTCTTTACAATCACCCAATGTACGGTTTCCCAAACACGCCTAATCATAAAGATTGCCTGGGACACTGATTAAAATTACAGTTAAAGGCACCTACTTTGGAGTTTCTGAATTGTCAAATTTTGATGGGTGCCCAGAAATTTGTGCTTTTTAAACAACCTAGGTCAGGGCGGTGCAACAGTAGCTCATAGCAGAGTTCTCGCCTGCGGTGCCAGAGACCTGGGTTCGATTCCCGGTGCTTACCCATGCCAAAAAACAAACAAAAACCTAGGTCAGTGTTTGCTAAGCTGCTGTGATGATAAAAATCAGCTGGGGTTTTTGTTAACCATGCAGATTTCCAGGGGACCCACCTGTGAAGCTCTTTGCTTAATAAGTTCCTAGGTGATTCTTAAAGTCAGGGAAGTTTGGGAAAGACTGGTAAATTTAATTAGTTTATTTTACAGCTTGTGGGAGGAGGAAAATATCAGAATTTTTATGAGAAGATATTTTGACTATTATTTCGTAAAGATAAAGAAAACCAGGCTCAAAGAACTGAATGGCTTGCCAGAATATGAAACTAGAAAATAACAAAGCCCTGGTTTGTGCTCAGTTATCTGATTTATTATTATTATTCTTTCATAAATTATCTTTCCATGATGGGCACAATAGGCATATACTACAAAAATTATTACTATTAATTCACTAATGAATTATAATCATTATAATACCCTATCAACCAGTGACATGATTCTTAAGTGGAGGGTTAAGGAGGTGAATTTGGACCAAGGGGACTAGAAATTGTGAATCTGAATGCTGTTTTGTGGGGTAGGAGTGGGGAGGAGAGGAATAGGTTTTCTCCTCATGTTTCTGCCTTAGTCAATAAGAGAAAGGAAGCATCAGCCCATGTTTCACAATTCTCCTTTCCTCATTCCACATTTACCAGTTCCTTTTCTGGGTAGGAGATGTGACTAACATAATTTGTCAGAGTCAAATATTCTTCAAGTCACATTTCATGTTGAGTTGTACTGCTGCAAAGATATGGAATGCAAATATGAAATCCATGCAACTCTTGGCCCATTGATGATTGATCAAGAAGACTTGATATTCTGCCTAAGAGACAGAATGTTTTTGGTCTAAAGGGAGAAGAGTTATGTGGACTCCCTAATTGATGTCTGTAGTATAGCTACTCTGATGGGTTATATATGTACAATAATCAGCCTTTTCTGCAGACTCCAGCATGCTATACAAATAAAATAATTTTCTATGGGTGCCATTACAAGAGAACGTTTGTATTTGAAAACATCTAGTAATAGGAAAGTAATTGCTTCATGAGGCTGCAGTTCATTTTCCATAGAATTTTGATTGCTAAAATGTCTTTCCTTAAAATGAACTGAAATCTGCCTTGGTTTTCAACTTGGGTGCCAGTTTTATTCTCTAGGACTTCTGTCAATTTACAGCCCTCCAGTTATTGAAGCTAAGATTTGTTGAACATATGTGGTGTGTCAACATTATGCTAAGGAAATAAATCCTCATATCCTGCTCATAACATCCCTCAATACATGATATATTATCTCTGTTTTTTTTCCCAGGTAAGTACATGCAGAGATATTAAGAAATTTTTCTTTCGTCATATAGCTAGTGTCAGATTTAGTTCTCAAAGCCAGGCTGGTTTAAAGTAAAGTTGTGCCAAAATAGCAATTTAATATGATTAAACTTATTACATGGGTTTTTCTCTTGGAATTAAAAACCTGTTCTTTAAAAACTAAAATAAACATATACCTGTTAAAGTTTTAAATGTTCTAACTTGGCGATCAAAGCCATATGGTGACAAATTACTTTTCCCAATGTTTATTTTATTCCATATTTATACACATATATAAACACATACTCATATTTGTAGATGCACACATATAGGCATATTCATATACGCTATATACTATATACCATACTAAGCATGTGTTTTTTATATATAGTCTAATGATATTTATGTATACAATATAAATATACATGCTATACATATAAATATTTACTATACCACTATACTATAGACACTAAGTGATATATACATTATTAAAAGCAAACTATTAGCAAATGAACCTTGTTCTAGTTTGCTAACTGCTGGAATGCAACACACCAGAGATGGATTGGCTTTTAATAAAAGGGGATTTATTTTGTTAGTTCCTCAGAGGAAAGGCAGCTAACTTACAATTGAGGTTCTTGCTTACGTGGGAAGGCACAGGGTGATCTCTGCTGGCCTTCTCTCCAGGCCTGTGGATTCCAACAACTTTTCCTGGGGTGACTTCTTTCTGCATCTCCAAAGGCCTGGTTGAGCTGCAAGTACTGAGATGAGGAATGCTGAACTGCTTGGGCTGTGCTTGTGCTCTCTCATTTGGGCACCAGCCAATTAAGTCAAATGTCATTCATTGCAGCAGGCACGCCTCCTAGCCGACTGCAGATGTAATCAGCAACAGATGAGGTTCACGTGCCATTGGCTCATGTCCACAGCAACAGAACTAGGTGCCTTCACCTGGCCAAGTTGACAAATGAATCTAACTACCACAAACCTATATACTAATAATCTAGAAAAATATTTACTTATTTCTTGATCAATCAATACGTATCTTTTTGTTTGTTAGTGATTAGATATCTTGAGAGAATTTCTTTTGCTCCATAATAAATATGAAGTCAAAACTTACAAATATGAGGTTATTAGCTACATAGAATTTGTAGCAGATACCTAGGGAGTAGATGTCCCCATAATTGTTTTATCCTTTTTATTTTTAAAATACATCTGGTAGTTTTTATGAGTAAAGGAGAATTCATTATATAATCTTGTCTGAGCTAGTAATACACGTTCCTATTTTTTCTCATCTCATCTATCTTATTCCAAGTGATTTTCACAGGACTTCTAACCCCTACTAAAATCATATAGACACGGTATAAATGTCCACATATAAGGTAGCCTAAACTTTCAGAGAGGAGCCAGTAAAATGTTTGCTTGGCCAAGAAAAACAGCAAAGGAATATATGAATTTATGAGATTGTATTTTCACAGGCCTATATTTCATAAATTGGTTTATTCTTCCTCTTTATAAAACTAGTGGTTTCAAAGTCCATGCACGCTGGGATCTCTGGAAATTTTATCTCAAAGCACAGTTACTCATTTGCATCACAATAGCACAGTGTCATTTCTAATATAGGCTTAGATTTATTGTCTACCTGTGATAACCATTTACTTCATTGCTTTTTAAAGTAAGAGGGTTATCTATGAAATATGATGTTTGTATTCATTAGATACTCCTACAATAATGTGTAAATCTATGTTTGATTTCTTTGTTTCCCTTTTCAAAAACCATTTTTATCTGATAACCTCCATAAGCATCCCAAATTAACATTGTCTTTTGCAAGCAGTATTTAGATGTTCAAAATAAAGTAAATCAGAAGGAGACTTGAAATCCTGCATGGTTTAAAGAAGTCATACATATGCATCTCTTTCAGGGGTGATCCTGAGAATAAACCCTCTCCTTAAAGGTGGATATATATTATTTTATTTTGTTTCACAGACGTATTAGCTCAGTGATTTTAGAATTGTAATTTCATTCTAAATGGACTGAAACGTGAGGATTGTAACATGTAAGACTGTGCTGGTAGCACTTATTTTTCAGCAAAATATGGTAGTGCTTGATATTCTGATTGCTGATCACTTCTGACAGCCATTAGACACATTTTAAGGGTTTTGAACATTCTGAGAAATGCTGCCTAGAACACTTACATGTGTTGCATGATAAATGTTTTATGTGAATAGATAACCTTTTTTCTTTTTCTTTTGCATGGGCAGGCACCAGGAATTGAACCTGGGTCCTTAGCATGGCAGGTGAGAATTCTGCCACTGAGCCACTGTTGTACCACCCGATTACTTTTTTTAATGATTTTTAGTAATCATTTATCCTTTCACCTGCTAAATATCTGAAAATTAAAAATTAGGTTATGAACTTACACAACACATGATAGAAATCCTTATCACTATCCAGAAGTTGAAGAGTAACCCAAAAAAATTCATGTAGATTTTCTTTCACATTACCAAGTACTTTATATCCTCTTAATTTTGTGTATGCCTGCTTTTTTTGGAACAAAAGCAAAAGTATTCTATTGTCAATATTTGGATTCAGCCCAAATGAATTTATAGGCTCTAATTTTCATTTCAAAAAATGTCTCCCCCAAATAAAATGCTATTATGAATTGAATTTTAAAAGCACCATTGCTACTCCTTCTGTTGAGTTACTACTATTTAGAAAATTAATCCTGATTTATATATGATTTTCCAAGAGTCATGACTGAGATGTCTGGTGCTTAAATAACAAGATATTTCTTACCTGGACTTATAGAAAGAAGTGTTAGTAGAAGAAATGTAGCAGAAAAGGAAATTGGAATACCTAAAAAACCCTGCATATTGCACATAATTATACATATATATACAATCTGCTACTGGAAGTTAGTATGATTGTCATTTGTTGTTTCTGTCTTTACAAACAGGAATTCTTTGGAGATTATCTTGTGGTATGTGCTTGTATACATTGAATTTTGCACCCCAATCTACAGATGTTTTTAATCTCACTCCACATCCCTATGGGTGTGACCCCATTGTAAATAGGATTGCCTGAAATGCTATTTTAAATTAAGGTGTGGCCCAGCTGAATGAGGTTGAGTCACAATCCATATTACTGGAAGTTGTATAAAGAAAAAGAAACTGGAAGCTAGAGTCAGAGAAGGTCACAGAGAAAGCTGAAAACCAGAGTCAGTAAAAGTTACAGGGAGAAGCCAGAATTCAGGGTAAAATAGAAGAGAAAGAAGAGGACATAGCCTTGTTTTGGGAAAGCCGAGGAACCCAAGGACTTCTGGCCCTCCAGAACACTACTGGCTCAGAAGGAAGCAAGTCTTCTATTCTCTGAAAGTATGAGTCAATAAATCCCATCTGTTAAACTAACCCATTGGGTGGCATTTGTCTTTGCAGCCTGGCAAACTGAGATAACTATTGTTATCTACAACTTGTATGTGTTTGTGTATGTGTACGTGTTTGTGTGTGGGTGCTACTACTGTTACCTAAAAAACATTTCAGGCATTTGTATAACAACCTTAAATTATTAATTTATTCAACATTAGGAAACTGATGCTTTGATATAGTAAATAGTATTAAAGTTGTTATTTTCCCTTTTCATACTCTGTCAACTAGACAAGTGTGTGGAGGACAACTTCAAAATTATTCTAAGCTAGAATAGTGCAATATGCTTTCATATGTTGGGCATGGCTTGGAATGGTGAATTCAGGAGACTGAGTTTGGGGTTTATATAACATCATAAGTTCATGGAAGTTCAGAACTAAGAGATGTCAAATTCAATCCCTTTATTTTAAAGAAAAAAAATTCTGAGGCTTAGAGAGGTAAAGAGAATTGATCACTTCAAGGTTAGATAGATATTAAGGTTTAAGCTGGGTCTCAGAGAAGGAAAGGATTTAAAGGCATTTGGTAAAAAAGGACATTTCAGAGACAGGGAAGCTTCTGTGCAAAGAAGGACAATGAGTATAAAGTTTTGCTGGCACCAATCAGGGTAACTATAGGTAACGGCAAAGGAGGCCTTCAACATTAGCTGAGTTTGTATAATTACGGCACACCAAAAATTTAACATTCATTAATATAGTATGTCCAAATATCATTTAAGGTCCCCCTTCCCTTGAGATCTAGATAAAATTGCCTTTGGAATCCCCATTTATTACCATTGGAAAGCCAAGAGTCCACGAAGATTTTTGCACATTCTTGAAGGCTGAATTCCGTGCAATTAGCCTTGATTCTGAATTCCAGATTCTCTTGGATTAATTTGGATTGTCAGTTTCTGTGTAATTTCTCTGGGTCCTGTTTCCTCAGTCTCTACCTGTCCACGTGTGTTTACACTGAGAACTTTGCTCACCTTTACCCCAAGTATTCTTACCCAAATAAATCATTTTTTCACTCTTTCTTGGAGGACAAACACTTTCTCTGATACATCAATTTTGATATTATGTTACTATTACTTATTCAAAAGTATCATGCTCAATATAATATAGTTCTCTATCCTGCAGATTTCCCCTAATAAGATGCAGGGATGTAATGTGTATACTGTACACTGTGGCACTTCATTTTTTAAATATTTGCATATTTATCAATTTATTTACTGGAATTCTATTCCTGGGTAAGAGTTTTCTTGTGTGCTTATACATAGAATGATTCCAAAAATATCCTTGTACTTTTTTTCTTAGCAAATTTTCATAATTGTTTCTTTAGGATAAATTCTTGGCAGTATGATTCTTGTTCAAAGAGACACATCTTATACATTTGTATAAGATTTGATTGAATGTATTGATAAAGTATTGATAAAATGTCCTCCAGAAAATTGGCACTGAATCAGACCCTACTGAATATATATGAGTACAAATTTACATACATCATTGATATAATAGAGTATCATCTAATCTCTAAGGTGAAAAATAATGTTGAATTGTTTGGCTAATTGTATTTCTTTTCATGTGTACGATATATACCCTATTCCTGTCTTTTACCTATTTTAACTTTCATTATGTCTTTCTAATTCATTTGTATAAGCCCTTTGTAAATTAGGAATATAACCCTCTTTCTGCAATGTTTAAAAAATATTTTCCCAGTCAACATTTCAATTTGGACTTTAGTTATTGCATTTAATGTCCAAATGTTCTAAATATATATGTAGTAAAATATGTTATTTATTTCTTTTATGGTTTCTATCTTATAAAGACTTTCCCATTCAAAAATTTAAATTAATATATATCTGCTGTGGTTAAGAACGTTTGGAATTTAATTTTGGTTGTTTAATCTTTGATCTATCTATTAGGTAGATACACATTAGACAGGAATACAGCCTTTTTATTTTTCTTAATTCTCAAAAAATTACCTAGTTATATTAAGTATTTGGATTTTCTAAGTCTATTTTGGTACATTATATATTCCTGGAAAATCAGCCATTTTGTTCAGATTTTCTTATGAATTTGCCTATAATCTGGCTTAATGTTTTCTTGTGATTATATATGGGGGTACCCATTTTAGTTTCTTAGCTGCTAAAACAAATTCCATAGGGTGGATTGGTTTAACAACAGAAATTTCTTGGCTCATGGTTTCAGAAGCTGGTAGGTTTGCTTAATCCTCAGGTCTGTATGTGGCTGTCCAGGAATCTCTGATATTCCTTGGCTTTTCCATCACATGGCAGTTCATGAGAGGGCATCTTTTCCTTTCTCTTGAGGGTCTGTTGATGTCTTAATTTATGAAGGACTCCAGTAATCTAGATTGGAGCCCAACCTGGTTGGGCCCAACTTCACCCTAGCTGAAGTCACCTCTTGAGGGGATCTTACTTACGATATGCCCACACCCACCAGAATGCAGACAAGTCCCAGAACACGTCCAAACTGGTTTCCACAATTCAGTCCACCACAAGACCCAATCTCATGTTTAGTTTTCTTCTGTAAACTTCATCCATGTTTTCACTAGCTATTGATTTATATATCTTATTGTATGTGTGGTTTTCCTGATTTTTTTTTCAAGATTCATGCCTGGATTTGTGTACTAACTTAATGGTTTTCTTGTTTTCTAATGTTTTCCTTTATTTTTTTCTCATTTATTTTATTCCATTTTATCATTTTTTCTTTCCTTTTTTTTTCCTATGAGTTTTTGTGTTTTTTTCAAACATTTTCAGTTGGTTGCCTGTTGAGTATTTTCCTTAGTTTAAATTCAGATAGTCTTTGTTTCAGGCTATGACTTTTCCTCTAAGCACAGCTGTAATTTTTGTTCTGATTTCTCCTTTTATATGGGAGTTTCTATAAAGATTTTTTTTTTAATTTCTTAGGGCTTTTGTTGCTTTTTAAATTTTATCTTTGATATTATTTTCTAAATTTATTCTAATATCAGAGCATGGTATCTGTATTATTCATACATTTCTGAGATTTTCATGATAAATTTATAATTCATATCCAAGGTTTCTTACCCCTGTCACACGCTGCTTTGAAAATGTCTTATCTGCATTTCATAGTGTAGAGTGCAGTTTATACACACTATCCATCATACTTATTTTTTGGTTAAATCTAATGTTTTCTTATTTGTGTCTATGTATGTATGTATTTATGCAGTTTTGTTGTGCTGTCATACACATATCATACAGTTTACTTATTTACAGTGTATAATTCAATGCCTAAGTATATTCCCAGAGTTGTGTATCTACCACCACAATTGCTCTTAAAATCTTTTCATTAACTTAGAAACTCTATTTTCCTCAGCCATCATTCCCTCCACCGATTCCCACTTCCACTCCCAGTACTAGGTATCTGTTAATTTACTTTCTTTCTGTATGGATTTGCCTGTTCTGGGTATTTCATACAAATGGATTCATAAAATATGTGGTCCTTTATCAGTGGCTGTTTCTACTTGCTATAACATTTTCAATGTTTATCTACGTTGTAGCACATTTCATTGCCAAATAATATTCAATTTGATCAACATAACCACACTTTATTCATCTTTCCATCAATTGATGGATATTTGAGTTGTTTCCACTTTGGTGTTAGTATGACTAATGCTGCTGTGAACATATGTGTACACGTTTTTACATGAATGTATTTGTTTTCATTTCTCTTGGGTATATACATATGAGTGGAATTTCTGGATCATATGGTAACTCTGTGTTTAATTGACCACTTGAAGAACAGCCAAACTATTTTCCAAAGCACCTGCGTAATTGTATATGTTCCCACTAGCTGTGCATGAGTGCTGCAATTTCTCCACATCCACACCAACACTTTTTTATCTGTTATCTCGATTCTAGCCATCATAGTGTGAAATAGTATCTTACTTTAGTTTTGAGATGCATTTCCCTAATAGTGTGTGATCGCAAACATCTTCTCATGTGCTCAGTTTATTGTCCATTCGTATATCTGCTTTGGAGAACTGTTTAATCAAAATTTTTGCCCATTTTTTCATATTTGTCCTTTTCTTATTGAGTTGTAATAGCTACTTATATATTCTACATGCAAATCCCTTTCCAGGTATATGATTTGCAAATATTTTATCACATTCTGTGGGTTATATTTTTGCTCTTGATATACTTTGAAACGCAAATGTTTCAATTCATATTAAGTACCATTTATGTTTTCTTTTGTTGCTTATGCTTTAAATATCATAACTAAGAAACATTATGGAGATTTATATTTATGTTTTATCCTAAGAATTTTGTAGTTTTAGCTTTATATTTATATGTTTGCTCTATTTGAGTTAATTTTTGTATATGCTGAGACCTATATTTATTTTTAACGTCCTTGTTTTTTCCTGAGTTGACAGGGATCATGTACTCTGTTCTATTTTTGTTTCTGTTATATTCAGTTTTTCTTAACATTTCTGTGATTCATAATTTATGCATTTTATTGATTATATTTTCTGGCACATATACATTTATGGTAGTTATGTATATTTTGGGTTGTATCCTTTACTGCTATAAAGTGGAACTTTTTGTGTCTTTCGACACAATACCAATTAAAATTTGACATTGACTTCAAAATCCTGGCTTAAAATTTGTATTTTTTTGGACTTCTCTTTCCAATATTTCCCTGTTTATTTTTCTCAATCACCTATTAAATAATTTAATAATGTTTAATGATTATTTATTGTTGCAACATTAAATCGTTTAGTCTCCCTTTTTAAATTTTCCTTTGTTTATTAATATTTTGGTTGTGCACTTGATTCCTTCCAGTAGTTTGGAAGTTCATTGGTCTTTTAAATTATTTTGGTTGTTATCTTCTTAACTTTCTAAAAGTAACTTTGTATTTTACTTAACCAGTTGATTGAACACCTTTAAATATTTATTTATTCAAAACTTTGAAAGATTGAAAAGGTTGAAACACTAATATTCCCGATTAATTCTATTCTTTCCTCAACCTTCCATTTTTTGTTGGTTATTTTCTTCTTTATTAAAAATTATTTAATTTCTGTTCCTTGGCTTTTCCCCTTCATCTTTATTTACCTTCATTCTTAGCTCTTGGCACTGTTGGTTTCCTACTCAATATCCATTTCACATTCTTGCTTCCTTCACACCTTCTGCCTTCCTAACAGATCTCTGTTTTGTGCAAGTATATACCCACCACCCCCAGCAATATGATATAGGAGGTGCTGGCTCTCCAAGGATCAAACCAGCTTAGTCTATCCCTGTCAGTTAGCAGATGTCTTTCTTTTTCATGACAGTTATTTATAATAATGAGCAGGTGAGCTATGTCACCCTGGTCTTATTGAAAGGAAGGATTAATATATCATGGTTGGGGAAGAGGTTTGCTCTGACTCTCTACTCTCAAATGTGGAAGAAAAAAGACACATGACTTATATTGCTACAAGGAGCTTGCTTACAACTATAAGCAAAAGTAGACATTGAAATAATCCATTACTGAACTATAGAACAAAGGAACAAAAAGTTCCTAGTTCCTTGACGATATTACTGAGCTGCTGATTATACCATATTTAGAGGTTTCACTATTTCCTGACTTTGACTTCTAGGTATGTGTGCTGGTTTGGAAAGATTTATGCACCCTAGTAAAGCCATGTTTTAATCCTAATCAATCTTGTGGGAGGAACTGTTTCTTCTAATTCCTATTCAGTACTATAGGTTGGAAACTTGATTAGGTTATCTCCACGGATGTGACTCAATGACTTGTAAGTTTTAAACTTGATTAGATGGAGGGATGTCTCCATTCATTCTACGTGGATCTTGATTAGTTTTATAGGGATCCTATAAAACAGGAGACATTTTTGGAACGAATGCCTTCTGAGAATGAGAAAGCCACAGCAGAGAACAGAACCACGAGGCGGAGAGAACCACAGAGTTCACCAGCCAGTGACCTTTGGAGATTCTGAGAGAGCAGTGAAGGATGACAGAATGCCGCAGAACCACAAAGCAGAGTCCACCAGCCAGCTGCTTTTGGAGATGAGGAAGGAAAATGCCTCCCAGGAAGCTTCATGAAGCAGGAAGCCTGGAGAGAAAGCTAGCAGACTGTTGCCATGTTCTCCACATGCCCTTCCAGCTGAGAGTGAAACCCTGGACCTCATTGGCCTCCTTAAATCAAATGATCTTTCCCTGGATGTCTTAGATTGGACATTTCTATAGACTTGCCTTAATTGGGACATTTCCTCGGCCTAAAAGCTGTAAACTTGCAACTTATTACATTCCCTTTTTAAAAAGTCATTTCATTTCTGGTATATCATATTCAGGCAGCCAGCAAACTAAAACGGTACATGAGAAAATTAATATTCTCATCATTTAAACCAATTTATATGGGACTTTGTGAAAGTATATTAGAACAAAACTATGTTTACTCACATTCTTCATTTTTACTTCTCAATTTATATTACATTGTGTTTTCTTAATATTAAGATCAAAGTACAGTTTCTGCAATTATATTTTTCATTTCTCACAGTTGTTTAGCCTTAGTTTTCCTTTTAAATAGATTTTATGTTTACTCCCTGATTTTCTATTGAGAATTACCTTTTTATTTGGCTTATTGAATTCCTTCCTTGAATAGTGTTTTTAGTTTGTTTTGTTTTTTAATGTGGATAAATGCTCAAAGCTGATGTACTCCTGAGAATGTATGCCATTTTTATATTTGAATAAAATATTCATTGGACAATTTTTTTCCTTAACACTATTTAGTCAGTGCTTTATTATCTTCTGGAATAACTGTGGGTTTCAATGGTTTTTTGAAACGTTGACATTCAAAAAGAGTCCACTTATTTTGAATTCCCATCTTCTCTTGCATTCATTGAGAGCCTGTCCTTCCCAAATGAAGAAGAAAATGTGCATGAAAGTTAGTTTTGGTGCTTATGTTAAGAGCTGCCAGGATAGGGAAGGTATGTTCACCAGGAATTCTCAGCATGCCTTTCCTTCTGCCTCCTGCTTCTCTTAGTTATTTTGCTATTTTTCTTCTCTGTGGCTCCTTTTCTATTTAGTTGTGGAGATAATGAGCTCTGGGAGTTCATGGTCCTTCTGTTTTTCATCTCCTGCTTTCCTCCACACAGAGAATTCCCAATATGTCAAACTCTAGGGTTTTTTTTTTTTTTTTTTTTTGCCTTGTTTGTTTTACTATGGGGTTTCTTCCATTGACATTTTGGTGCATTCTTTTAGGGCTGGCCTTTGTACAATTCTTCAAGTAAGAAATTACTGGTCAATTTTTCATTATTTGTTTACTTCTACTTTGTAGTATTATGAAGAATGACTTAGTGCTCTGTGGGGCTATATCAGGTTGAGGCTTGTGAAGTCATGCAATAACTTCAGAAACTTTTTTTTGATATTTCGTTTATTCTTAGACTTTTCTTTTAATTCTTTGACTACCTTTTGCTCTTGATTCTTGCTGCTAACTTCTAAATCATGTCAGTTGTTAGCCTTAGAAATAGCTTGTTGTTGGGAATATGGCTTTTATAAAGAGAAAAAATTCTGTGTTGCAATGACTGTTCTAACTGTAGAAAGAGAAAGGATATGCATAATATGTGAAAATCTTCCTAAGCAGTACACAGTGAGTTGTAGTAGAAATGTTCCTATAAGAAATTTGTGGGACTCCTCACCTGAAATAGTTGAGGAAATACTAGTTTTCTTACCTTTTCTGGATTTTATATCTTTTAATTTTCTTCCAGAAAGTACAAATCTTAGATTGATAATATATTCTTTCTCCATGATGGCTTTTTAGGTTTACCTACTTCCTTATTTTTTTTTTTTATCATTAGTGACATAGTAAATTTGAAATAGAAACAGAATAACCAAGTGCCATGTGTAAGATATCTAGATTGCTTAGGTAATCATGACCATAACAGCTAAGTTTCAGTGCTTAATATTGGTCAATACTATGTTTGATAATTTGCATATATTATATCTTTTACTCTTCACAAAAACTCTACAAATCACAGGTATTGGTATTTCTATTCCTACTGTGCAGACCATGATTAGAAGGATTGGGACTTCCCAATGTATGCAAAGACAGTTTAATAGGAGATTCATGATTTGAAGTCATATGCATCTAACTTCACTATCATATGATTGCCCCAAACAAATAAAAATCAAGAGAGCTGGGATACTTTAGTGGAAAGTCTTTCAAAATGGTGGTCATCAGTAAAAATATTAAAATCCTTTTTCTCTATCGGCATTTCATAGGTCTGAATAATGTGCTTGCCTCAGGTAGATAGTGCTTATGAAATCCAAAAGTTGCCTGAGAAACTAGCATTGGCCCAAGAGACTTTAGGAAGAGGGATTGTGTACAACTGGGTGAGGCAGAGAGGCTTTTTTCTCCTCATTAACAAGACCAAGTGCAAGTTTTGTTTTGGGACCAGGCTAGGGGAAGGAATAAACTTCTGATACTAAAGAAAATATTTTTTTGTGGGTCTAGGGACAGATGGAAGTCAGCTTATGCTATGTAGTTCTGAGAAAGCTTTGAGGCTATATGGAAAATTGGGTGCATCCAAAATATTCACAAGCAGATTCCCAAAGGAATGAGGCATCTGTGTTTGGATGAAGCTAATGGGTTACAGCTCAAGCTTCTGTTTCAATATGCATTCTATACCCACAACATTTAATATTTGTGTTAATAATTCTTTTTAGGTTCATTGAGTATCTTAATGTAATTTTATATAAAATGTTATGTAAATCAGATATGTCAAAGAATACCAATTTGTAAGTAGTGTAGTGGAAATATACCATACATTAATATACAAAACCAATTACCTGGACAAATGCATGTAAATTAATGCATTCAGACAAGTGTTATATAACTATTAGTAGAGAATCCTTAATTTTTGCTTCTGCACATTCCCCAAATCCCCACTTGAAATATAGAAATTACAAATTCATTTTAAAGGGATCTGTCTCCTTCTAATAATATGTTTGGTACATGCTGGCTGTCTGCACTGCTTATGAGTCCACAAAATCTTATGCCTCTATTCTTAGCCGTAAGAATAGGCATATCCTCTAGACTCTGAGACACGTTGTGCCTTTTATCTACAATCTCTGCCTCATCAGCATTTTTTTCTGATGCATTATAGTAGAGAGTGGAGCATTAGAACTCCATATTTGGGAAAAACTCACAGTTTTAATTGAAATTTTATTGAAATAATTGTAGGTGTGCATGCATTTGTAGGAAATAATGTAGAAAGATCCTGTGTATCTAATTTCCAGCTTTCCCTTCCCCACATGCTAATATTTTAGAAAATTATAGTACAATATCACAATGAACATCAGTATTGATGCAATCCACCGGTCTTATTTTCTATTTTTACAATGTACTTTTTGATCATTATCCTAGGTAAAAGCAGGTATTCCAATATGGATGATATGACAATTCCTTTGAAAGCAGCTATTCCCTTCCCATCTCTCATTATCTCTATTTTTGCAGCAGCTCAGAAGGGTTTATGTTTAATATTTTATAGTTAATATCATGTTCAAAATGCATTTCTACAATTTTGATTAGCTCAGGTTATTTCTATAACATCATTGCTGTGTGTTTTCAATAGAAAGAAATTAAAGCAACCTTAATACCAGGGGATTATGCTTCACCCTCAGGATTATAAGGTCATCATATCCCTGAAAGTTCAGTAAAGGATATTACCGAAAGCAAGTTAGGAATCTATATCCCTGCAATAAAAATAATGATAAAAAACTCTTATGGACTACTTTATCTCTGCTAGGCACCATCCTGAATGCTCTACATATAAAACATTTAATTTCCACAAAACCCTACCTGAGTTTGTTACAATTGTTTTTCATACTTTGCAGGTGTATAAATTGAAGAAGAAAAATGTCAAGTAACTTGTCAAAGGTTATTGTAGCACAGCAAGTATGTGACAAACCAGTATTTGAATCCAGGCAGTCTGGTCCCAGTATCTGTTCTTAATCCTTATATTAGACTGCCTCTCCTATCATAGATAAGAATTTCATGTTATTTATTCTGGACTAGTTACACTTCTTTGTTATATTAAGTCATTTAGCCCATCCAAAAAGCCTATAAAATGTTTATTATGACTATTATCATCCTGATTTTATAGATGTGGAAAGTGAACCACAGAGAAGTTAAGTGACTAAGTTAAAATCACACAGCTGGCAAACGGAAAAACCAGGATTCAAGAGCAGGTTTTACTTCCAGGGTTCCTGCTCTTGGTTGTTATTACAAGTCAGCATTGTGATATCAAATAGAGAGTACCTAATGCTAAGTTTGAAGTTAATTATTAATTGCTTTTGTATTAAATGCATTATGAGTCCAAGATTATCTTATATTTCAAATTAAACTCATTATTGAATGAGAGAATTAGAGCAGTGCATTTCCTTTGTATAGATTTATTCCAAAATAAACTTTGTAAGGGAAGATTATTTCCATTTAGTATGTTTCCATTATTAATTTATGTACAAGAAAATTTAATATTTGCAGAATAATCTCCTGTCATAATTTGGAGTTGTACTTCTGGCATCTGATTGAATTTAACTGGCAGAATACTAGAATTCTCATTCCACAGAGCAGAGTTCAGAGGAAGCTTTGTGTTTAAGAGAGGAGATTGAGATATACTGTCTCACATAGTCCTGAGATCCATTTATGCTCTCTTCTGCTCTTACTTTGTCACATGACTATTGACCTTAGACTATTATGATTAAGTGAATAGGATGTGAATTGAACTACCAAGTAGAAAGACTAAAATTTTCAAAACAGTATTCATTCATGGGTGAAATTTGAGTAATGACATTGAACAAGTACCACAAATACTTGTTAAAAAAAAAAAAAGGCATTTGTTCCTACCATCTCAATTCTTGAATCTTCAACCCAGTATTTTGAGCTCTTGAGTGCATATCTAATTGAGTCCAAAATTGGTACTGCTATAACACTTTACTGTCCCATGTTAGTCTGGAATTCAAAGAAGAAAGGGAGAAGAAAACATGTTAGTGTTCTCATTCAAACTACATAAAGACTTTAACTTTAAAAACAAATTCCTCCTTCCTAAGGGTCTTTGTTTCAGCATTGTACTTTAATGCTTTTCTTCTTATTTTCCTTTTTTTTTCTTTCTACCTTTCCTCTTTCTTTTTTCTACTCACTCACACCATAGCTGGCATATTTGGTCTCACAATTTTAGAAAAATGGAAAGAATCTCCACTTACAGAAGATATATTTTTTGGTGGTTATTTTTTCTTTTTTGGCTTTTTTTTCTCTTTTTACTGTAAGATATAATAGTAAAATGCAAATCGGAAAGCAAGTCATGTTCTTACTTTTTGAAAATTATTTATTGAAAGAGTGTTTTTCTTTGCTCTCTAGGCAACTAATACAGGATAATCTACAATAGCCATATTTCACTTCTAAGAGCTTGATAACTACCTTTTTTTTTCTATACTGAATGACAAATGAAAGGCTATGTAAGTGATTTTTTTCCCTTGTGGATTTCCAAGCATCTTCTCTCAACTGTAATAAAAACATAAAATGAATATATATGCTTTTGGTGAGCTGGAAATAAGTGTGTATATTTTGGTAGTCTAATGTACTTATAATTCTATTCAAAAACTAGATCAAAGGTATCCTTTATTTTTAATACTACCTTTGAACAGAATTGGTTATTGACATTGTTTGATGTAAAAGAGACAGTATCTTAGGGAGAAACAAGTGAAGGCAGATAGCTTACATTATTTATCCTTCAAAGTAAATACATATGGTAGGAAATATTCTCTTCTTAAAAGCTATAAAATAAAAAAGAACCAGGTTTCAGGTGATTACTTCTGCTGAGTCCAACCTATGGCCTCATTGCTGCTACCTAGTTTTATTATTTGTATTTTCGTCCTTTTTGGGAGATTGACAGTGTGCCAGTTTGAAAGGATAATGTACCCCATGCCAGTTTGAAAGGATAATGTACCCCAGAAAAGCCATATTTTAATCCTGATCCCATCATGTGGAGTTGCCATTTCTTTTAAACACTGTTCAGCAGTGCATGCTGGAAATGTGATTAGATTATCTCCAAGGAGACAATCTGCCTGGGTCTTGATTAGTTTACTGGAATCCTTTAAAAGAGGAAGCATTTTGGACAAAGATTCAGAATGATGAGAGAATGATGAGCAAACCACAGAGCTCACCAGCCAGCAACCTTTGGAGATGAAGAAGGAAATGCCCCTGGGGGAGCTTCATGAAACAGGAAGCCTGGAGAGAAAGTTAGCAGACATCACCATGTTTGCCCCATGTCTTTATCTATACTCACCTACTTATAGTTTAATTGTAATGTATACACTATCCGTCTTCCTGGAAACTGTTTTTTTCAATTAGATGCATAGAGTAATACATTGGTTTTACTGATTTTCATTTAAAATTTTTAAAATGAGAGAGAATCTACCAACTACGCAATTTTTTGAGGGAGATTTTATGTTGAATTTTACCAGTGAAAAACTTGAGGTTCAGAATAAGTAGAATAAGTTTAGAAGTCCGTGAAAGACTTTGTGTGCTGTAAGAAACTTGGAGACTAATCTTTGGAAACATGGAACCAATGAGAGATTGATGTTGTCATTGTTTTCTGTTATTACTAAATAGAGGAGTGATATCTTAGTTGCTACATTAGATTCCTATGTGCTGGATGTATCTTTTGAAGTTAATGAGCTCCCGCATAGTAGTAGTTGGCTGAATTTTTTTCATTAGAATATTTTGCATAGCCCTGAAAAGCTACTTAGTGATTTAAGTGGATTCATCTTCATGGATGCCTTTCAAAATATTAAAACAATTTCCTTGCTTTTATAAAAGCCTGGATGGGGGAAGACACAATTGAATTGAGTTTTCCAAGTCATTTGAAAAGTCATTGAACATGGATCATTTTGGCAGACAGGACAACTTGAACTGATGCAAACTAAATCTCTGTTGCTTGAAAACAAGTTGTTTGGTAAGTATGAGAGAAACCCTTTGTCCTAGATAAAAAGAAAGCTATAGCCACCATTGAAACTGTACTCTCCATTTAGTTCCTTACAAAAGGGGCTAAATGGATTTAAATAGCCCAAAGTATTGAATACTTTTGGAGGCAACTGCAGAGATCATGCTGATCTAATTAGCAAAATTGCATGCTTTTTATATGCCATTTTCCTTTTTATTAGCCAATTGGAAATAACATATTGTCAAAGGGAAGAGCATTTTTCTTTTTTTTATATAGTACCCTTGTCCTATGTGCCTGGTTCTTCTGCCACAGTTTTATAACAAGCTTTTCAAATATGGATGAGTCCCTTATTTCCTTGCTCCAGTTCATTTCCCTAGATAAGAGAGATAGCACCCCACCCTCCTATTTAGTAAATTACTACTCTGAGAGACTTAATGTCACCTCAGAGCATTGAACCTCAAAGACTTAATGCACTTTCAAAGAACGAAGTGAGAGTTATTTGCACACTGAAACCTTCAAGCAAGCCTGAGAAAAAGATTATTATTGAAAGTATTCATAAAGCACTTAGTATTGTAAGTAACAGGATACTTTTATGTGACATTGACTGATCACACACTTAGTCTTCTGGGTAGTTTTACTGAAACAGAAAATTTCTAAACAGTTATCTAAAATTATGGCGTTTCAACCCCTTCTACGGGGACAGTGTTCAGCAGTATTGATGAACTACCTGTATAATGAGCTCTCTAGATCCACTGCCAGTTCACGCTATTCAGGCTAACCTGATGCCCATTGGCTTTGCTTTAGCACGTTCCCGAACAAATTCATTTCAAAATTTCTGTGTTGACTGTTCTAAAACTTGTTCCATTCTGTTCTATTCCCAAATCACAATCATCAGAAAATGAACTCATATTCTATACTACTGAGCTTAGAGGCATCAGTAATAACCTATTTCAAGTAGCATCCATTTTTACAAAACTTTCTCTGCATCCTCATTCATCCTTTCTTACTTATTTTTATCTCTTTAAAGAAGTAACTGCCTTCTCTGAATATTGACTCTCCTACTCTTGACAATGATCCCTCTGAATTCTGCTAGATCCTTCACAATTCAATATCTATTCTAAACAAATTTTGACATTCTTTGCAATATCTTCTGTATTTTTCTCTTCTGCATATACTATCCTTGTCAAAACCATCCCTGAAATCACTCATTCATATGGATTATTCTCCTCAATGCTGTAAGAGTTACTGTCACCAGTACATCACCACTAAATAGACAGTAACCATAGTCAACACGGAAGGTGAATATCAGGTTTTGGGCACAATGGTGACTTAGCCTGATCCGTAGATGTTACTCTTCTTATTTGGATGACATAAGACTAGGGCAGGATCCCACTGCTGGATCTTTTTAGCCAGATGTTTTTGAATAGCTAGATAAATGAATGAGTGGAGAATGAACAGGGCTTAGTTTCAGAAGATCTAACCTTGCATCATAACAACAGGGAGAAAATTTTAGATGTTCCAATCCAGAGGAAGCTGTATGCATTGAGGAATATTTTCTTTTTGATATGTAACTTGTCCCTAAAGAGGCAGTAAGGGAATTGCATAGATTCATTTCTCTGTCATTGGAAGAATTTCCAGATACTGTTATAGACATCCCTTAACAGTGCTTATGCTATTAGAAGAGACCAGTAGCAAAATACCTGGGGTCATCTGTACTATTTTTCAAATACTGTTTTCAATCCAAGCTTTCCTCAAATGCAAAGTTATCTCTGAAAAGTTATCTTCTACTCCTGTTTCTTTTAATTAGTGGAGCTGCAAGGGCAGAAAGGGGCACCATTTGGAGAGACTATTCCAAAAATGTCCTCAAATCTTTACCTCTTCCTATATTTAGGACTTTACCACTATAACTTTTCACATTCTGCCATCAAGATGCAGAATCTGTTACTGTACCCTATGAACTGGGTGGATTTAGTGACTTCTTTGTCCAGTAGAATCTTGTAGAGGTGGCAATGTGATGATTCTGGGCATAGGCCTTGTTCTAGTTTGCTAGCTGCTGGAATGCAATATACCAGAAATGGAATGGCTTTTAAAAAGGGGAATTTAGTGAGTTGCTAGTTGACAGTTCTAAGGCTGAGAAAATGTTCCAATTAAAACAAGTCTATAGAAATGTCCAATCAAAGGCATCCAGGGAAAGATACCTTGGTTCAAGAAGGCCGATGAAGTTCAGATTTCTCTCTCAAATGAGAAGGCACATGGCGAACACAGTCAGGGCTTCTCTCTCAGCTGGAAGGGCACATGGAGAATACAGTGTCATCTGCTAGCTAACTCTCCTGGCTTCTGGTTTCATGAAGCTCCCCGGGAAGCATTTTCCTTCTTCATCTCCAGTGGACTCTCTGCTTCGTGGTGCTGCAGCATTCTCTGCTCTCTCTGAATCTGTCTCTCCAAAATGTTTCCTCTTTTATAGGACTTCAGAAACTAATCAAGACCCACTCAAATGGGTGGAGATATGTCATCCCCTAATCCAGTTTAACAACCATCCTTAACTAAATCACATCATCCAGGGAGATGATCTCATTACAGTTTCAAACACACAGCATTGAATAGAGATTATTCTACCTTTATGAAATGGCATTTATATTAAAATATGGCTTTTCTTAGGGGGCATACTTCCTTTCAATCCAGCACAGGCCTCAAAAGGCCTTGCAATTTTGCTCATTCTCTTAAACCCTACCCTTATCAAGTGAGATAAACCTACCTGGTCAGGGCCTTCCAAGACCAGCTTATAGACTATGGATTTGGTGGCTGATTCTTCCCTTTACTGAATTTTTATGAGGCTGCGTTTTATTATCTCTAAAGCTGTGATAATAATAATCTCAAAGGATCATTTTAATGAATAAATAAAATAATCAGTACCTGCACCTGCCATTTATCTACAAATTGTTATATAACTAATAATTTCTGTCATATTAGTTTCCATTTTTCTGCTGGGCATTTTATTATTCTAGTCTATTATTCAGTTCAGCTAACCTCAGCAAAACATGTATTGAATGCCATTGTCTGGCTCTGGGCTAAGTTCTGAGATTTCAGTGATAAATAACATGAAATTCATTCTCAATAATTTTAAAACCCTTCATGTAAACTATTAATTGTGTAACCGCACCAGGTACTTCCTTCACCAGAGTCTGTTTCCTTTCACTTCCAACTCTCCATTCTATTCTCTATATGGTCAACAAACTATTTTACAAACAAGCAATAAAACCTGATTCCATCACTCTTCTGTTTAGTAATAACAAAAAATGACAGCATCAATCTCTCATTGGTTCCATGGTTCCAAAAATGAGTCTCCAAGCCTCTTACAGCACACAAGGTCTTTCACAGACTTCTAAACTATATTCTACCTTCTCTGAACCTGACGTTTTCCATTGGTAAAATTTACATAGAATCTCCCTCAAAAAATTGACAATGAATGGGTTAAAGCATCCCTTACAGTATCTACCATAATTGCCTAATAAATGGTAGTTATTTCTCTTGTTACTTCTCTTACCACCACTGCTGTCACCACTACTCTACTGACTTTATCTCTGCTCTTTGTTAGCAAGGTCTTTCTTCTCCTGTGAAAGTAAATGCCAGAATCTTGAAAAATTTAGCTCATTAGTTCTTTTTAAGAGTATTCCTTTGAAAATGCTTTCTATTCCTCTTTTCACCTTGTGTTTTCACTCATTTTAAAAAATAAAGACAAATATCACTGCCTTAGGGACTTTTACCTCATTCCTTGAGGCAGAGGTAAATTTTATGCCCCATAGTTGTTGTTCTAATTTACAAGCTACCAGCAGGTGATATACCAGAACTGGAACAGATTTTAGAATGGAGAATTTAATAAGTTACAAGTTTATGCTCTAAGCCAATAGAAAAGTCCAAACTAAGGCATCCACTGAAAGCTACCTTAATTCAAGGAAGGTCGTTGGGTCTGGAACAGCTCTGTCAGCTGGGTGGTCACATGGCTGGCATCTGCTGGACCCGTGCTCCTGGGCTCCATTGCTTTCAGCCTCTGTTCCTGTGGGGGTTCCTCACTTTGCTTCTCCAGGGCTGGCTTTCATCCCTTGGCTTCCTTTGGCTCTCTCCAGGTTCTGGCTTGCTTAACATCTTATGGTGACGTCTGCTGGGCCTCAAGCACCTCCAAGCATCCATGTCTCTGTTCTCCAAGTATTGGCAGCTGTATCAGTTCTACTCTGAAATTCCTGTTGGTTCTGTCATTTTTGTCATTTCTGTCTCTTTCCAAAATGTTTCCTCTTTTTAAGGATTTCTAATAAACTAATCAAGACTTACCTGGAATGAGTGGAGTGGAATCTCCATCTAATCAAAGGTCAAACCTGCAATTGGATGTGCCATATCTCTGTGGAGATAACCTAATCTACAGTTCTTCCCTACAGTATTGAATTAGGATTAAAAGAAACAGCTGCCCCCACAAGATTGAGTCAGGATTAAAACATGGCTTTTCTGGCATACATAATACTTTCAAACTGGCACAGTTGTTTTGCTCCTATCTGTGTAATGTTATTTACCAGGCTCTACCACAATTTACTTTCATTTATTTGCTTGTGAATATTTTCAGGATGTGTTCTGTCATTATTGTGTTTTCTCAGTGGCTAGCATACTGGCCAACAAATGGACTAATTGCTCAACAAATATTGTGAGACAGAGTTCGTTAATCAGTACGCTTAAAGTTTATCCTTAAAGACACCAGTATTCCTCTACTAGTATTTTAACTTAGGCTTTTCTTTGTATTTTATTTGTTTTCTAATTGTACACAGCAGTTTAACATCTCTCTACTTATGAGGTCTTTACTGTTTTAAGGAGTAGCATACTCCTAAAACAATTGCAAAATTCTAAAATATTTCTGCTTTCTAATAGTTCAATACAAGAGGCATTTCACTTAGTATATATGTTTTAAGAATTTAAAGTAACTTACGTTCAATTGATTTCTTTTAGATTTTTTGTCTTTCCTTCCCTTCTATTAATGACAAGTTTTCATTTATTACTATGATTTTAGAATTTACAGTTAAATAGAAGTTACAGTAGATTGAATTATGTGCCACAGTTTAGACATATTCTTTTCTTAGTTCACATTTCTTCGGGTAAAAATCTTTGTAAATAAGATCTCTTGAAGAGCCCTTTATAGGCAGAAAAAATTCAGACATGGTCAGAAAAAGCCACAGGGAGTATCCTGAAACCAGTCAATGGAACCCTGAAAAGGAAAAGGCATCATTCTGTGACACAAGTCAAGGTCACAAGGCAAGGAATCCCAAGGACAGCCAGCACTAGAAGGCTACATACTTTGGGGAGAAAGCATTACCTTGACGATGCCTCAGATTTGGACTTTTCCCAGCCTCAAAACCATGAACCAGTAAATTCCCATTGTTTAAGCCAACCCATTGTGTGGTGTTCATCATAGCAGCCTGGTAAAATGAGACGGAAGGCAGAGAAAAAGCATGAATTTATGTGGGAAATTCTACTGAGATAAATACCTGGCTTGTTTCTGATTAAGAGTTTGCTAGAAGCCATTTGACATACATTATTTTAAAAAGAAGTTTTGGATTTCTAATTTATGGTCTGTGGTATCAGTTCCCTGTTGCTGCTGTAATAAATTACCAGAAAATTACTGATAAAACAATTCAAATTTATTCTCTTACAGTTCTAAAGGTCAGAAATCTGAAGTCGGTTTCACTGGGTTAAAGCCTAGGTATCGATAGAGGCGGCTCCTTTTCTTTGCTTTTTTTCACTTCTAGGGCTTCATTCCTTACAGTCCCTCCTCATTGCCCCTTCTGGTATCTTCAAAGTCATCAGTGTAGCATCTTCAAATCTCACTCTGCTTCCTTTATCACATCACCCTATCCTTTCTGATCTCCTGCCTCTCTTAAAGAGGACCCTGTGATTACATTGGACCCATCAGATAACGCAGAAGGACCATCCTTTTTCAAGATTCCTAATGAATCACATTTGTAAAGTCCATTTTGTCATATCTGGTAACATTCACAGTTCAAAGATTAGGATATAGAAATCTTGATAGGTCCATTATTCAGCCTAGCAGGCTTAAAGAATCCTCAATCCTATAAATATCAACTCAAATCTGAGAACTATTTCACACCTAATTTTGCTAAACAAATACATTTTTCATTGTATATTTTCAGAATTCTAGACATTTCTGAGTTATTTCTGGAAAAACTCATTATATAAATAAGAAGGCCAAAAAATAATCATAAGATTATTTGCTTTATATATTAGTCAAACACTTGCACCTTCACCTAAAAGACAAATGTACAAGTATGAGTTTCTTTCACATTATTTAGTAGTTTAAAATTTAGAAAATAAGCTCCTGTGTCCCTTCACAAGCCTTATATATTTTTTCTCCTTTGCATTTTAAGATAAGATTATTTGCCTTTTACATGGTGCTGATTAGAACTATTGATAAGAATGGTGATTAAATTACAGAAATATGGTAATCATTTTCTTTCCATCTTAATATTTGTTAAATGTATAAAATATATTTAAGGTAGGTTGGACTTGATAGAGCTCAGAATTTAAATTACAACCAAATCTACAACTTCTTGTTTAAGTTTATATAGCCAAAGTGAAGGGAATTTTTCTAAATGAAAAGGGACCTTGCAAAACAATCATTTATAATATGAACCCAGTAATGTGAGTCCTATACACTTCAGGGGCTGCCCATAACTCAGAATCAAAGTCAAAGTCCTGAAAATAGCTTACAAGGCTCTGCGAGGTCTGTGAACTGCTGCTTCCAAGCCTACCCCCATCTCCTGGTTCGTCCCCCCACATAGCAGGCATTTCCCTGCTTTGGGACATTCTCTTGCTCTCTCTTTCTGAACATTGTTCCCAGATTCTGCTTCTCCTCCAATACATCTTCATCAAAATTCACTTTCTTAGTGAGGTTTTCACAGATCAGAATGGTTATTTAAAATGTAAGCACCCTTCTCTTTTTTATTTATTTACTGGCATATTTACATACATCTTGAATTATTTGTTTATTTAAATGACGTGAAGTTTCATTCTGTGAAATGCACAAGTCTTACATATACCCCAATCAAGAAACAGAATATTTCCATCACCCTGAAATTTCCTTGGTCCTGCTAACAATCAATTACTGACTCCCTCCCTCAGAGAAAACCACTATTCTGATTTCAATCACCATCAATTAATTTCATGAAATGGGATCAAACAGTATGTACTCCTTTCTATCTGGATTCTCTTCCTCATATTGTATTCTTGAAATTAATCCATATAGTCTCACATATTTGTAATTTGTTTTTTGCTGAGAAATATCACATTGCATGGTTCTACCACAGTTTCATAGAGTTTCTATTCTGTTGACATATTATGAATCATTTCCATTTGGGGCTATTTTTAGTAAAGTTGCTAAAATAAACAGACAAAAAAAAACCTATTGCATAGTTTTTTGCAAATACGGGCTTCATTCCTTCTGTGTAAATACCTAAGGCTGAAACTGTTATAGGCTATTTGGATAGGCTATTATAGGATTATTAATTTTTTTTTAAACTTTTTTATTAATTAAAAAACTTAACAAAAGAATATTAAAATATCATTCCATTCTACATATACAATCAGTAATTCTTAATATTATCATATAGTTGCATATTCATAATTTCTTAGAACATTTGCATCGATTTAGAAAAAGAAATAAAAAGATATCAGAGAAAGAAATAAAACGATAATAGAGAAAAAAAAGATTATACCTACCATATCCCTTACCCCTTGCTTTCATTTATCACTAGCATTTCAAACTAAATTTATTTTAACATTTGTTCCCCCTATTATTTATTTTTATTCCATATGTTCTACTCTTTTGTTGATATAGTAGCTGAAAG
>PVIY010025345.1:0-36856 GCA_004026745.1 Myrmecophaga tridactyla
GTAGTACTTTCTTCTACTATTTTGCCTTCTGGATTTTATATGTCATATCTAATTTTCCTTCTTTTTACCTTTACTCATAGTCTTCCTTTCTACACTCTTCTCCACACCTCTCTCTTCTGTCTTCGTATCTGTCTCTAGTGTTCCCTTTAGTATTTCTTGCAGAGCTGGTCTCTTGGTCACAAATTCTCAGTGATTTTTTTGTCTGAAAATGTTTTAATTTCTCCCTCACTTTTGAAGGACAGTTTTGCTGGATATAGAATTCTTGGTTGGCAGTTTTTCTCTTTTAATAATTTAAATATATTATCCCACTGTCTTCTCGCCTCCATGGTTTCTGCTGAGAGATCTGCGCATAGTCTTATTGGGCTGCCCTTGTATGTGATGGATTACTTTTCTCTTGCTGCTTTCAAGATCCTCTCTTTCTCTTTGACCTCTGACGTTCTGATTATTAAATGTCTTGGAGTATGTTTATGTGGATCTATTCTCTTTGGGGTACGCTGCACTTCTTGGATCTGTAATTTTAAGTCTTTCATAAGAGTTGGGAAATTTTCAGTGATAATTTCCTCCATTAGTTTTTCTCCTCCTTTTCCCTTCCCTTCTCCTTCTGGGACATCCACAACACGTATATTCGTGCGCTTCATATTGTCTTTCAATTCCCTGAGTCCCTGCTCATATTTTTCCATTTTTTTTCCCTATAGTTTCTGTTTCTTGTCAGATTTCAGATGTTCTGCCCTCCAGTTCAGAAATCCTATGTTCTGTCTCTCGAAATCTACCATTGTAGGTTTCCATTGTTTTTTTTCATCTCTTCTACTGTGTCTTTCATTCCCATAAGTTCTGTGATTTGTTTTTTCAGACTTTCAGTTTCTTCTTTTTGTTCTTTCCTTGCCTTCTTTATATCCTCCCTCAATTCATTGATATGGTTTTTGATGAGGTTTTCCATGTCTGTTCGTACATTCTGAATTAATTGTTTCAGCTCCTGTATGTCATTTGAATTGTTGGTTTGTTCCTTTGACTGGGCCATACCTTCAACTTTCCTAGTGTAATTTGTTATTTTTTGCTGGCATCTAGGCATTTAATTACCTTAATTAGTTTATTCTGGAGATTGCTTTCACTTCTTTTATCTAGGGTTTTCTTGCTGGATGAATTTGTTGTCTATCTTTTCTTTGACATTCCGTTCAGCTTTATCTGGACCTTTAGTTTAAGTTTTGTTTAACAGAGGAGAATTTTTCAGTTCTTGTTTCTTGCCCTGCTTGTGTGGTGCCTTTCCCCCCCACACACTTAGGAGGGTCTACTTAGATATTATTGACCCCAGCCGGATTTTCCCAGACCAAACTGGCCTCCTATCAGGAGGAAAGAGTCACCTGCATTGGTTTTCCCTGAGGGTGAGACCCAGCAGGTCGAAAGACTTTCCTGTGAAGTCTCTGGACTCAGTTTTTCTTATCCTGCCCAGTATGTGGCAGTTGTCTGACTGCAGGTCCCACCAGCATAAGATGATGTGGTACCTTTAACTTTGGCAGACTCTCCCTGCTGGGGGTGTGGTGGAGACAGAGGAGAGGTTGTAGGCTGGTTTTAATGGCTTCAAATTACCAAGCCCTGGTGTCTGAATTCCGTGATGGAGGGATTCCACAGGCTCCAGATAAGCCCCCCAAAGAGCTCACTTCTGCCGTGCCTGGGGCAGTTGCAGCCTGAAAAGTCGTGCCACTGTATCCAGAGGCAGTCAAGCCTTTGTAGATACACAGCCACAAAAACCTCTGGCGCCGGGGCAAAAATGAGCAACCTCCGCTTTGATCAGGTTCACCTAAGCTGGGGGCCTATTTTTAGTAGTCAGAATTTGTTAATTAGTTCCACAATTGGTGTTTGATTGTGCCCAGTCGCTGCTGCCGGTGAAGTCCCTTCCTTTCCCGTCTGGGAAGCAGCCTGTCGGGGAGGGGCACCAGCTGCCTTGGCTTGGGGAACTCACAGTTCTGGGGGGTGCTCGCAGCTGGTCCAGCTGGTCCAGACTGGGGTACGCTGTGTGTCTGGTCACTGACGTGGCCCCAGGAGCTGTTCTGTACTGTTTCTGGTTATTTAGTAGTTGTTCTGGAGGATGAACTAAAATGCGCATGTTGTTAATCCGCCATCTTGACCCGGAAGTCTCCAGTGGTTTTTATTTTCAGTTTTTTATAGCAGCCATTTTTACTGATGTGAAATGGTATCTCATTGTAATTTTGATTCATAATTCTCTGATGGCTAATGACCCAATCTTTTTTTTTTAACTTTTTTTATTGTATAATATAACATATATATGAAACAAAGAAAAAAAAAAAGCAATATTTCAAAGCACTCTTCAACAAATAGTTACAAGACAGATCCCAGAGTTTGTCATGAGCTACCATACCATCATCTCAGATTTCTCCTTCTAGCTCCTCCTGAACAGTGGTAGCGAGAAGGATATGCTTTTTTTTCCTAACATGGGCAGGCTCCAGAAAGCAAACCTGGGTCTCTGGCATGGCAGGCGAGAATTCTGCCACTTTAGCCACCACTGCACCGTCCTATATGTATTTTTTTATCATCACTTTTTTTTCTTTTTAGTGAAAAATAACATATATACAAAAAAAGCTATAAATTTCAAAGTGCAGCACGACAATTAGTTGTAGAACAGATTTTGGAGTTTGGTATGGGTTACAATTCCACAATTTTACGTTTTTACTTCTAGCTACTCTAAGATACTGGAAACTAAAAGAAATATCAGTATAATGACTCAGCAATCATACTCATTTGTTAAACCCTATTATTCTTTGTATAACTCCACCATCATCTTTGATCTTATTCCCACTCTTTAGGGGTATGTGGGCTATACCCATTCTAAATTTTTCATTTTGGAAGGTGCTGTCAATAATAAGGGGTAGGGAGATGGAACCAGCTGATGTTCTGGAGAGGCTGGCCCCTCTAGGTTTCAGAACTTTTCTGGTCTAGGGACCCATCTGGAGGTTGCAGGTTGCTGGAAAGTTACCCTAGTGCATGGAACCTTTGTAGAATTTTATATATTGCCCTAGGTGTTCTTTAGGATTGGCTGGAATGGTTTTGGTTGGGGCTTGTAATTTCTAACTGAAACTTGTGTAAGAGTGACCTCCAGAGTAGCCTCTCAACTGTATTTGAACTCTCTTAGCCACTGACACTTTGTTAGTTACACTTCTTCTCCCCTTTTGGTCAGGATGGCATTGTTGATCCCATCAGTGGGCCAGACTCATCCTTGGAAGTCGAGTCCCATGCCGTCAGGGAGACCTTCATCCCTGGTTGTCATATGCCATGTAAGGAGGAGAACAGTGATTTCACTTGGGCTTAGAGAGAGTGAGGCCACATTTGAACAACGAAAGAGGTTCTCCAGAAGTAACTCTTAGGCACACCTGTAGGTAGTCTGAGCTTCTCCACTACCTACATAAGCTTCACAAGATTAAGCCTCAAGATCAAGGACTTGGCCTGTTGATTTGGGTGTCCCTAATGTTTGACGCAGTATCATGGGATTCCCTGGTGTTAGAGTTTAATAGTTCCATATTTTTTCTCCCATATCTTAAGGGACTTTGCCAGTACCTTTTGATTATCTGCTTACTGTATTCTAAGATGTATCCAGGCATTACATTAAACTATGCATAATTAAAGGCCCTCATTCTTATTCTGGGCTCCCTGTGTTTCAATTGTTTAAATGAGCTGTCTGGACAGGTTGAGTTAGACTGTGTGCTACAGATAATTTAGGTTCTGGACACAATAAACCTTTCTTCCTTTAGTCTCAAAGAGTAGGTGCGGTTCTAAAATGCAAACAATATCTTCCTTACCCCTGTGTTCTGAATTACCTTAATCCCGACCTGATTGGCTTGTTCTTAACTCTAAATACCAGCCTCTCCAAATCCAGAAATAATAATTTACCACTCTGGATTAATGTGTCTGCTATAAGAGCTTACTGTCTAGGCCCCTGTTTTCTTATAAGCATTTTCTGAAGGAAACCATACAATAGTTGTTGTTTCTTTTCTGGCTTATTTTGTCTCACCAAATGTCCTACAGGTTGCATCATTGCATGCCTCATGACTTTGTTCCTTTTTGTAGCAGCACAATATTCAGTCATATGTATACACCATCATTCGCCAGTCTACTTCTCAGTCAGTGTGTCCTTCAGCCACCTGCATTCATTAGACATCATGTATAATGCCCAAAGTCCACAGTCCATCAACACTCTCAATTTTAGATAATTTCATTGTTCCTAAGAGAAAGATAACCAATAAACACACCCTCACCAAACAGGAATTCTAATCCTCCCCTTAACTCTTGTTCTTTCCCCCAGTTTTTACCCCTGCTGTTGCTGTGGTACTGATGATGTTTTCCTGCAAAACATGGCCCACAGCATGCAATGGCAGCCTGCCCCCTCCCTGCATCCTACACCCAAACACCCCCTGTACACGAATCGTACCCTTGAAGCAGTTCCTATAAGAACCCATTTATATTTCTAGTGTTAATCAGTGGGACACATAGGTCTATACAACCCTTTTCAATCTTGTTCACCTTCAATATGTAATATTACTTATAGACCCACTAGAGAACCTCCTTCACTTCTGTCTGTTCCCTTGCATTTGAACTCAACCTCATTAGCTAACCATTCACCCATCTCTAGCTTCTGTGTATGTCTAAGTCCCCTATGTTCTGCATTATAAGCCTCAGATTTGACCTTTACCCTAGTCATAAAAATGGAGTCATACAGTGTCTGTCCTTTTGTGTCTGGCTTATTTCACTCAGCATTATGTCCTCAAGGCTCATATATCTTGTCATATGCTTCAGGATGTCATTTCGTCTTACTACTGCATAATATTCTATTTTATGTATATACCACATTTTGTTAATCCACTCATCTTTTGATGGGCATTTGGATTGTTCCATTTTTTTGCTGATTGTGAATAATGCTGCTATGAATATCGGTGTGAAAATGTCTGTTTGTGTCACTGCTTTCAGCTCTTCTGGGTATATACGGAGTAGCGATATTGCCAGGTCATCGGGCAACTCAATATATAGTTTCCTAAGGAACTGCCAGACTGTCTTCCATAGCAGCTGTACTGTTACACGTTCCCACCAGCAGTGCATAAGTGTCTCAATTTCTCCAACATTTTTAGTTTCCTGTTTGTCTAACAACAACCATTCTTATAGGTGTGAGGTGGTATCTCATTGTAGTCTTGATCTTCATTTCCCTTATAGCTAATGTAAATGAACATCTCTTCATGTGCTTTTGAGCCATCTGTATATGCTCTTCAGAAAAATGCCTATTCATATCTTTAACCCATTTTATAATGGGTTCTTTGTTCTTTTGTTGTTGAGTTGTAGGATTTCTTTATGTATACAGGATATCAAACCTTTGTCGGATGTATGATTTCCCAGTATTTTCTCTTACTGAGTTGGCTGCCTCTTCACCTTTTTGACAGTCTTTTGAGGTGCAAAAGCACTGATTTTGAGGAGTTCCCATTTATCTATTTTTTTCTTTTGTTGCATGTGCTTTGGGTGTAAAGTTGAGGAAGCTACCTTCTATTACTAGGTCTTGAAGATGTTTCCCTACTTTTTATTCTATAAGCTTTATGGTGCTAGTTCTTATATTTAGGTGTTTTATCCACTTTGAGCTAATTTTTGTGTAGGGTGTGAGGAAAGGGCCTTCTTTCATTCTTTTGGCTATTAATATCCAGTTCTCCCATGCCCTTTTATTGAGATTATTTTGTCTCAGTTCAGTGGATTTGGGTTCCATGTCAAAGATCAGTTGACTGCAGATTTGGTGGTCTATTTCTCTGCTCTCAATTCAATTCCATTGATCAATACTTCTATCTTTGTGCCAGTACTATGCTGTATTGACCACGGTGGCTTCATAATGTTTTTTTTTCCATTCTTGATATATAGTCAGTAACTCACAGTATCATCACATAGTTGTATATTCATCATTATGATCATTTCTTAGAACACATGCATCAATTCAAAAAAGAAATAAAAAGAAAACAGAAAAAAATTCATGCATGCCATACCTCTTACCTCTCCCTTTCATTGATCACTAGCATTTCAATCTACTAAATTTATTTTAACATTTTTTTCTTCCTATTATTTATTTATTTTTAATCCATATGTTTTACTCGTCTGTCGATAAGGTATATAAAAGGAGCATCAGGCACAAGGTTTTCACAATCACACAGTCACATTGTGAAAGCTATATCATTATACCATCATCTTCAAGAAACATAGCTACCGGAACACAACTCTACATTTTCAGGCCGTTCTCTCCAGCCTCTCCATTACACCTTAACCAAAAAGGTGATATCTATATAATGTGTAAGAATAACCTCCAGGATAACCTCTCGACTCTGATTGGAATCTCTCAGCCATTGACACTTTATTTTGTCTCATTTTGTTCTTCCTCCTTTTGATCGAGAAAGTTTTCTCAGTCCCTTGATACACAGTCCCAGTTCATTCTAGAATTTCTGTCCCACATTGCCAGGAAGGTCCACATCCCTGGGAGTCATGTTGCATGTAGAGAGGGGGAAGACAGTTAGTTTGCTTGTCATGTTGGCTGAGAGAGAGAGGGGCCGCATCTGAGCAATGAAAGAGGCTCTCTTGGGGGTGGCTCTTAGGCCTAATTTTAAGTAGGCTTAGCCTGTCCTTTGCAGGGTTAAGTTATTGCAAAATCTCATGCCCTACTCAAGGTTCCATGTACTATGTTGTTCAATTAAGCTGTCCACATAAGTTATATTAGGAAATGCACTAGTCAAAATACAAATTTTGTACCAAATAAAGATTTTTTGCTTTAGTCTCCCACATAAGTTAAAGTTTTAAAATATTAATTACCATCTATTTTTGACACCCTGCAGTATTGACATTCCTTTGTTCTTTCTCATGCAAAAACATTTTTAAATTTGTACATTTAATCACTATCATTATACACTGTAGGCATTCCTAGATTTTACCATCTCAGTCTTTACGTATATCTTTCCATCTGTTTTCATTTGTGCCCCAGGAGGCCTCCCTCTATCATTCTCACATTCAGCTTCATTCAGTGTTCTAACATTATTGTGCTACAATCAGATAGTATTGTGCTGTCCATTTCTGAATTTGTACAATCAATTCCGTTGCACAATCTGTATCCCTTCTGTTCCAGTTACCCAATATCTACCCTATTTCTATCTCCTGATGACTTCTGTTCTTAACTGAAATTCTCCAAATTCATCCATTAATGTTAGTTCATATCAGTGAGACCATACAGTATTTGTCCTTTTTTTTTTTTTACACGGGCAGGCACCGGGAAACGAACCCGGGTCCTCTGGCATCGCAGGCAAGCATTCCTGCCTGCTGAGCCACCGTGACCCGCCTAGTATTTGTCCTTTTGTTTCTGGCTAATCTCACTCAGCAAAATGTCCTTATGGTCCATCCATGTTGTTACATACTTCATAACTTTATTCTGTCTTACAGCTGCATAATATTCCATCATATGTATATACCACAGCTTGTTTAGCCACTCATCTGTTGATGGACATTTTGGCTGTTTCCATTTCTTGGGAATTATAAATAATGCTGCTATAAACATTGGTGTGCAAATGTCCATTTATGTCCTTGCCCTCATGTCCTCTGAGTAGATACCTAGCAATGTTATTGCCGGGTCACATGGCAGTTCTATACTTAGCTTCCTGAGGAACCACCAAGCTGCCTTCCACAGTGGTTGTATCATTTGACATTCCCACCAACATTGTATAAGTGTGCCTCTTTCTCCATGTCCTCTCCAGTACTTATCATTTTCTGTTTTATCGATAATGGCCATTCTGGTGGGTGTGAGATGATATCTGATTGTGGTTTTGATTTACATTTCCCTAATAGCCAGGGAAGTTGAGCATCTTATCATGAACCATTTGGCCATTTGTATTTCCTCTTCTGAGAAGTGTCTGTTCAAGCCTTTTACCCATTTTGTAATTGGGTTGTCTATCTTTTTGTTGTTGAATTAAACAATCTCTTCATATATTCTGGATACTAGACCTTTATCTGATATATCGTTTCCAAATATTGTCTCCCATTGTGTAGGCTGTCTTTTTACTTATTTGATGAAGTTCTTTGATACACAAAGTGTTTAATTTTGAGGAGTTCCCATTTGTTTGTTTCTTTCTTCAATGCTTGTGCTTTGGGTGTAAGTCTAGGAAACCACCTCCTGTTATAAGATTTATAAAATATTTCCCTACATTTTCTTCTAAAAGTTTTATGGTCTTAGATCTACTGTTTAGGTCTTTGATCCATTTTGAGTTAATTTTTGTATAGGGTATGAGATATGGGTCCTCTTTCATTCTGTTGCATGTGGATATCCAGTTCTCTAGGCACCATTTATTGAAGAGACTCCTCTATCCCAGGTGAGTTGGCTTGACTGCCTTGTCAAAGATCAGTTGTCTATAGATGAGAGGGTCTATATCTGAACACTCTATTCTGTTCCATGGTCAGTATATTTATCTTTATGCCATTAACATGCTGTTAGGACCACTGGTAGATTCGTAATACATCTTTTTTTTTTTTTATTTTGCATATGGGCAGGAGGCACCAGGGATCGAACTCCAGACCTCCAGCACGGCAGGTCGGAGCTCTGCCTGCTGAGCCACAGCAGCTGCCCCGTAATACATCTTAAAGTTAGGTAGCGTGAGACCTCTGACTTCATTTTTCTTTCTCAGGATACTTTTTAGCTATTCAGGGCACCCTGCCCTTCCAGGTAAATTTAGTTATTGGTTTTTCTATTTCTGAAAAGTAAGTTTTTGGGATTTTAATTGGTATTGCCGTGAATCTGTAAATCAGTTTAGGTAAAATTGACATCTTTTTATAAAGAAGACTATATTTAGTTTCCTAGTCCATGAACATGGTATGACCTTTCATTTATTTAGGTCTTCTGTGATTACTTTTAGCAATTTCTTTTAGTTTCTTTGTATAGGTCTCTTGTCTCTTTAGTTAAATTTAATCCTAAATATTTTGTTCTTTTGGTTGCAATTGTAAATGGAATTTTTTTTCATGATTTCCCCCTCAAGATTGTTCATTACTAGTGTATAGAAATACTACAGATTTTTGAGTGTTGATCTTGTAACCTGCCACTTTGCTGTACTCATTTATTAGCTCTAGTAGTTTTGCTGTGGATTTTTTGGGGTTTTCAACATATAGCATCATATCATCTGCAAACAGTGAGAGTTTTACTTCTTCCTTTCCAATTTTGATGCCTTGTATTTCTTTTTCTTGTCTAATTGCTCTGCCTAGAACTTCCAACACAATGTTGAATTACAACAGTGATAGTGGTCATCCTTGTCTTGTTCCTGATCTTAGAGGGAAAGTTTTCAGTTTCTTGCCATTGAGGATGATGTTAGCTGTGGGTTTTTCAGATATTCCCTTCATCATGTTGAGGATGTTCACTTCTATTCCTCTACGTTGAAGTGTTTTCAACAAGAAAGGATGTTGAATTTTGTCAGATGCCCTTTCTGCATCAATTAAGATGATCGTGTGGTTTTTCAGCTTTGATTTGTTGATATGGTGTATTACGTTAATTGATTTTCTTATGTTGAACCATCTTTGCATACCTGGGATGAATCCTACTTGGTCATGGTGTATAATTGTTTCAATGTGCTGCTGGATTCAATTTGCAAGAATTTTGTTGAGGATTTTTGCATCTATATTCATTAGAGAGATTGGTCTGTAGTTTTCTTTTCTTGTAGTATCTTTGTCTGGTTTTGGTATGAGGGTGATGTTGGTGTTATAGAATGAGTTAAATAGCCTTCCCTCCTCTTCAATTTTTCTGAAGAGTTTGAGCAGGATTCTTTCTTGAATGTTTGGTAGAATTCACATGTGAAGCCATCTGATCCTGGACTTTTCTTTTTGGGGAGCTTCTTAATGACTGATTCACTTCTTTACTTGCGATTGGTTTGTTGAGGTTGTTGAGGTCATCTGTTTCTTCTCGAGTCAGTGTTGGTTGTTCATGCCTTTCTAGGTTGTCCCGTTCATCTACATTGTCTAGTTTATAAGCATAAATTTGTTCATAGTATCCTCTCATTACCTCCTTTATTTCTGCAGGATCAGTGGTTATGTCTCCTCTTCCATTTCTGACTTTTTGTGAACCTCACTAAGGATGCATCAGTCTTACTGATTTTCTCATAGAACCAACTTCTGGTTTTGTTGATTTTCTCGATTGTTTTCATGTTCTCATAAGTTTCATTTATTTCTGTTCTAATCTTCATTATTTCCTTCCTTTTGCTTGTTTTGGGGTTAGTTTGCTGTTCTTTTTCTAATTCTTCCAAGTAGACAGTTAATTCTTCAATTTTTGCTCTTCTTCTTTTTTGACATAGGCATTTAGGACAATAAATTTCCCTCTCAGCACTGACTTTGCTGCATCCCTTAAATTTTGATATGTTGTGTTTTCATTTTCATTTGCCTCGAGATATTTACTGATTTCTCTTGTAATTTCTTCCTTGACCCACTGGTTGTTTAAGAGTGTGTTGTTGAGCCTCCATGTATTTGTGAATTTTCTGGCACTCTGCCCATTATTGATTTCCAGCTTCATTCCTTTATGATCTGAGAAAGTGTTTTGTATGATTTCAATCTTTTAAAATTTATTGAGACTTGCCTTGTGAGCCAGCATATGGTCTATCCTTGAGAATGATCCATGAGCACTTGAGAAAAGGGTGCTGCTGTTGTGGGGTGTAATGTTCTATAAATGTCTGTTAAGTCTAGCTCCTTTATTGTATCATACAAATTCTCTGTTTCTTTATTGACCCAGTGTGTTTAAAGGCTAAGTCTAGATGTTATGTCCATTGATGAAAGTGGGGAATTGAAGTCTCCAACTATTATCATAGAAATGTCTATTTCTCTTTTCAGTGTTTCAATGTTTGTCTCATGTATTTTGGAGCATTCTGGCTCATTGCATAAATATTTATGATTGTTATGTCTTCTTGTTGAATTGTTCTTTTTATTGTGTCCTTCTTTGGCTCTTTTAACTTTGTTTTGCATTTGAAGTCTAATTTGTTGGTTAATAGTATAGCTACTCCTGCTCTTTTCAGATTGTTATTTGCATGAAATATCTTTTCCCAACCTTTTACTTTCAACCTATGTTTATCCTTGGGTCTAAGCTGTGTTTCCTGTAGACAGCATTTTTTTTGCTGTTTTCTAATCCATTCTGCCAGTTTATGTCTTTTAATTGGGGAGTTTAATCCATTAACATTTAGTGTTATTACTAGAAGGGGAGTACTTTCTTCTCCCACTTTGCCTTTTCAATTTTATATGTCATATCTAATTTTTCTTCTTTTTACTTTTACTGATAGTCTTCATGTCTACACTCTTCTCCATGCTTCTCTCTCCTGTCTTTTACTATCTGTCTCTAGTGCTTCCTTTAGTATTTCTTGCAGAGCTGGTCTCTTGGTCACAGATTCTCTCAGTGATTTTTTGTCTGAAAATGTTTTAATTTCCCCCTCATTTTTGAAGTACAATTTGCTGGATATAGAATTCTTGGTTGGCAGTTTTTCTCTTTTAGTAACTTAAGTATATTATCCCACTGTCTACTTGCCTGCATGATTTCTGCTGAACATTGTACGCATAGTCTTATTGGGCTTCCTTTGTATGTGATGGATTGCTTTTCTCTTGCTGCTTTCAAGATTCTCTCTTTCTCTTTGACCTCTGACATTCTGATTAGTAAGTGTCTTGGAGTATGTCTATTTGGATCTATTCTCTTTGGGGTATGCTGTACTTCTTGGATGTGTAATTTTAAGTCTTTCATAAGAGTTGAGAAATTTTCAGTGATAATTTCCTCAATTAGTTTTTCTCCTCCTTCTGGGACACCCGCATCACATATATTCATGTACTTCATGTTGTCATTCAATTTCCTGAGTCCCTGCTCATATTTTTCTATTCTTTTCCCTATATTTTCTTTTGCTTGTTGGATTTCTGATGTCCCATCCCCCAGTTCACTAATCCTATCTTCTACCTCTTGAAACCTGACATTGTAGGTGTCCATTGTTTTTTTCATGTCTTCTACTGTGCCTTTCATTCCCATAAGTTCTGTGATTTGTTTTTTCAGATTTTTGATTTCTTCTTTTTGTTCATTCCTTGCCTTCTTTATCTCCTCCCTCAGTTCATTGATTTGGTTTTGATGTTGAATTTTGGACATTCTGAATTAATTGTTTCTACTCCTATATCTCATTTGAATTGTTGGTTTGTTCCTTTGACTGGGCCATATCTTCTGTTTTCCTAGTATGATTATTTTTTGCTGGCATCTAGTCATTTAATTACCTTAATTAATTGTTATGGAGATTGTTTTGACTTTTTTTTACATAGGATTTTCTTGGTGGATGACTTTGTTATCTGTCAGTTCTTTGACATTCAGTTCGTTTTCTTCTAAACCACTGACTGAGGTTTTGTTTAACAGATCAGAATTTTTCAGTTCTTGTTTTTTTGTTTCTTACCCTGCCTGCATAGTGCCTTCCCCCACCCCCCACCCCCCTTAGGATAGTCTACTTAGTTATTTTAGACCCCAGCTAGATTTTCCCAGACCAAACTGGCCTCCTGTCGGCAGGAAAGAGTCACTTGTGTCAGTTTTCACCGAAGGTGAGACCCATTGTGTTTAAAGGCTTTCCTGTGAAGCCTCTGGACTCTGCATTTTTCCTATCCTACCCAGTATGTGACACTCTTCTGCCTGTGGGTCCTACCAGCATGAAGTGATGCCTCACCTTTAACTTCAGCAGACTCTCCCTGCTGCAGGCGTGGTTGAGACAGGGGAGAGGTTGTAGGCTAGCTTTAATGGCTTCACTTTTTCAGACCCTGGGTTCTGAATTCCTTGAGGGAGGGAATCCACCTGAGCTGGGCCCCACCCAGCTCCCGGGGAAGGCACAGGCTCTAGACAAACACTCAAACAAGCATAATTCTACCTGTGCCTGGGGCAGTTTGAGCTGGAGAAGCCTTGCAGCTGTTTCCAAAGAGTAGTCAAGCCGTAGAAACACAGCCATAAAAAAAAGAAAAAGAAAATCCTTGTCAGAGCAGGGCCCCATTCCTCAGGTTTTCCAATCAAGAGCTTAATTTGGTATGTTGCTTTGTATATCTCTAGGTCTTATGTGCCCCCTCCTTTCCTTCAGGGCCCAGATCCTTTCAAGTATTATGTGTTATCCCATCCAAAAAGCCTCTGTTTTTTTCCTTTTTTCTGTCAGCCCTGCCCCCTCTACACCGGGGCAAAACCCAGCAACCTCTGCTTTTACTGGAGGTTCAGCTGATCTGGGGCCTATTTTTAGTAGTCAGAATTTGTTAATTAATTCCAGAATTGGAGCTTGGTTGCCCTTAGCCCCTGCTGCTGGTTAAGTCTCTTTCCTATCCCCTCTGGGAAGCAGCCTGTGAGGGAGGAGTGCTGGCCACCTTGGTTTGGCAAACTCATGGTTCTGGGGGTCCTTACAGCCAGTCCAGCTTGTCCGGACTGGGGTACACTGTGTGTCCTGTCACTGACGTGGCCCCAGCAGTTGTTCTGTACTGTTCCTGGCTATTTACTGTATAATAAGTTTTAATCAGGAAGTGTTAATCCTCCCACTTCACTCTACTTTTTTAGGATGCTTTTAGCTGTTAAAGGTGTCTTTCCCTTCCACATGAATTTGGTAACTAGCTTTTCCAAGTTTTCAAAGTTTGCTGTTAGAATTTTGATTTGTTCTGAGTTTTGACATCTTAACTGTATTTAACCTACCTATCGATGATCAAGGAATGCCTTTCCCCCTATTCAGATCTTCTTTAATATAATGTTATGTAGTTTTCTGTGTACAAGTCCTTTACGTCCCTAGTTTTGTTTGTTCCTAGGTACTTGATTCTTTTAGTTGCTATTTTGGATGGAATTTTTTCCTTAACTGACTCCTCAGTTAGGTCATTGTGTGTAGAAATGTTACTGATTTTTGCATATGCATGTGATACCCCATCTCCTTGCTGAACTTATTTATTAGCTCTCATAACTTTCTTACAGAGTTCTCAGGATTTTCCAAGTATAGTATTATGTCATCTGTAAATAGTGAACGTTGTACTTCTTCCTTTCCAGTTTGGGTGTCTTTTATTTCTTTGTCCTGCCTGATTGTTCTAGCTAGAACTTCTTTTACAGTGTTGAATAATAGTGGTGACAGTGGGCACCCTTGTCTTGTTCCAGATCTTTGGGGGAAGGTTTTTAATCTCTCTCCATTGAGTGTGATGCTGGCAATGGGTTTTTCATATATGCCCTTTATTATATTGAGGAAGTTACCTTTCATTACTATCTTTTGAAGTGTTTTTATCAGAAAGGATGTTGAATGTTGTCAGATGTTTTTTCATCATCAGTCCAGATGATCATGTGATTTTTTCCCCTTTTGATTTGTTTATGTGCTTTATTACATTAATTGATTTTCTTGTGTTGAACCATCCTTGAATTCTGATATAGACCCCATTTGGTTGTGGTGTATAATTATTTTAAGATGTTGTTGGATTCAATTTGCAAGTATTTTGTTGAGGATTTTTGCATCTGTATTCATTAGGGAGATTGGCGTGTAATTTTCCTTTCTTGTGACATCTTTACCCGGTTTTCACATTAAGGTGATGCTGACCTCATAAAATGAGTTAGGTAGTGTTCCTTTTTCCTCAGTTTTTTTGAAAAATTTGAGGAGTAGTGGTGTTAATTCTTTTTGGAATGTTTGATAAAATTTCCCTGTGAAGTCATCTGGCCCTAGGCTTTTCTTTGCAGGAGGATTTTTGATGACTGATTGAATCTCTACTTGTGATTGGTTTGTTGAGATCTTCTATTTCTTCCTGAATCAGTGTATCTTGTTTGTGTGTTTCTAGGAATTTGTCCATTTCACCTACGTTGTCTAGTTTGTTAACATATAGTTGTTCATAGTATCCTCTTATGATTTCTTTTATTTCTTCAGTTTCTGTGGTAACAACCCCTCTCTCATTTCTGATTTTATTTATTTGCATCCTCTCTCTGTTTTTCTTTGTCAGCCTTGCTAGTGGCCCATGGATTTTATTGATTTTCTCAGAGAACCAACTTTTGGTTTTATTGATTCTCTCTCTGTTTCTTTTGTTCTCCCATTCGTTTAGCTCTGCTTAATGGTTGTTATTTCTCTTCTTCTATTTGCTTTGGAGTTAGTTTGCTGTTATTTCTCAAGTTCCTCCAGGTTAGCAGTTAAGTCCTTGATTTTTGCTCTTTCTTGCTTTTAAATATAGGCATTTAGGGCAATAAGCTTCCCTCTCAGCACAGACTTTGCTGCATCCTATGAGTTCTCATATGTTGTATTCTTGTTTTAATCCATCTCCAGATAGCTACTGATTTCTCTAGCAATTTCCCCTTTGACCAACATGTTGCTTTTTAAGACTGTGTTATTTAATCTCCATATATTTGTGAATGTTCTCATTCTTTTGTGGTTATTGATATCTAGCTTCATTCCGTTGTGATCAGGGCAGTGGCTTTGAATAACCTTGATATTTTTAAATTTATGAAGACCTGTTTTGTGCCACAGCATATAATCTATCCTGGAGAGTGTTCCATGAGCACTAGAGAACAATGTATATCCTGGTGTTTTGGGGTGCGGTGACCTATATATGTCTGTTAGGTCTAATACATTTATCAAGTTGTTTAACTTCTCTATTTCCTTGTCGATTCTCTGTCTGGTTTTCTATCTATAGAGGAGAGTGGTGTATTGAGGTTTCCTCCTAGTATTGTTGAAATGTCTATCACTCCCTTCAGTTTTGCCAGTCTGTTTCATGTACTTTGAAACTCCTTGATTGGGAGCACAAACATTTCTGATTATTATCCTTCTTGGTGAATTGTCCTTTTTATTCATATATATTGTCCTTCTTTGTCTCTTATGATGTCTTCACATTTAAAGTCTATTTTGTCCAATATTAGTAACGCTACTCCTTCATTCTTTTGGTTAGAACTTGCGTGGAATATCTTTTTCCGTCCTTTCACTTTCCATCTGTTTGTTTCCTTGTGTCTTAGATGAGTCTCTTGTAAACAACATATATCTGTATTTTATTTCTTAATCCATTCTGCCAATCTGCATCTTTTAATTGGTAAGTTTTGTCTGTTAACATTCAGAGTTATTACTGAAAAGGCTTTTCTTGAATCCCCATCTTATCCTTTGGATTTTGTCTGTCAGATGTATTTATTCTTTTCCCTCTATCTCTTTTTATCTTTTAAATTACCCTTACTGGTACTGTTCAATTCTATGCCCTCCTCCAGACCTCCCTCTCCTGTCTTTTTTTTTCAATTGGCAGAACTCCCTATAGTATTTCTTGTAGCGCCACTTTATTGTTGACAGATTCTTTCCGGATTTGTTTTTCTGTGAAAATTTTAATCTCTCCTGCAGTTTTGAAGGACAGTTTGTTTGGGTACAGAATTATTGACTGGAAATCTTTCTCTTTCAGTGCTTTAAATATATCATACCACTGCCTTCTCAATCTACATGGTACTAGTTGGTAGTCTGAACTCAGTCTTACGTGGTTTCCTTTTTATGTTATAGATTGTTTTTCTCTTGCTGCTTTTAGGATTTTCTGCTTCTCTGTAGCATTTGACAGACTGATTACTTTGTGTCTTAGGGAAGACGTATTTGTATTTATTCTATTTGGAGTTTGTTGGGCTTCTTTGATTTGCGTATTCATGCCCTTCATAGGGGTTGGGAAGTTTTCCCCAGTTATACCCTCAGCTAATCTTCCTAGCCTTTTACTTTTCTCTTCTCCTTCTGACACAAAAGATTCTTATATTTGCATGCTTTATTTATTTCCCTGAGATCCCATTCAAAATTTTCCATCTTTTTTGCCATTTGCTGTTTTGAGTGTTCAAAATCAGTTGTCCTGTCCACTCGTTTGCTTATTCTTTCTTCTACCTCTTCAGATCTGCTGTTGTGTGTCTGGAGCATATTTTTATTTGGTTTACAGCAGCTTTAATCTCTGTGATATGTACTGTTTTTCTATTTTTATTCTTTCAAATTCCTCTATATGCTCTTCTGGTGTCTTCTTGATCTCCTTTATGCCATTAGCCATCCCATTATTTTATTTAGTAGAGTTATATGAACATCTTTGATTAGTTGTTCCAAAGTCTGTATATCCTTTGGTGTTTTAATTTGGTCATTAAGCTGGGCTATTTATGTCAGCATCTTGATATGTTTATCGATCTTCTGTTGTCTTAGTGGCATGTAAATATCTTGATTGGTTTACTTTGTCAGTTGATTTCCTTTAGTAGTCTAAAGCTTTATATTTGCAATATGGATGTGGAACAGGTTGTGGGGCATGCACAACAGTGCAATTATGCCTTGCATCACAGGTATAGGCACAGTTTGGGGATGCTACGCTGGTGCCTTTGAGCATATGGTGCAGTTCACGGGGGTATGGAGGTGTGGTGCAGAGGCCATGGGTATGTAGCGCAGCTCAGGCAGACCTTGGAGTGCAGGAGCCAGGTACGGTGTGGGTGACACAGAAGTAGAGCATTCCTGGTCACTATTTCCCCATCTGTGCACTCCTGAGGGATCTGGGCTTCTGTTTGAAAAGGGGTACATTAGGCTGTTTGCACCAGCTGCATGGTCTCCCGTTCTCTGTGTCTCAGTTTTTCAGCTTTTGTAACCAGGGCCTCCCCTATGTGGTATAGAAGACCCTCCTGGGTTACTTATACCCTGGAATCACCTTTTCAGTAGCCTTCCAATCCTTTCTCTGTTCCCTGATCAGGAGCGAACTTGACCTATTCTATTCCACCATGTTCCTGGAACCATGGATCCAGCCCTTTTGCAGTATTTTGTGCTGTCGGACTGACAAAGCCTAGGGGTTTTTTTTTTTTTTTTTCTCCATCAGCACCACCCCCTCTCTGTTGGAGCGAAACTTCCTAGTACCTTTAAAGATTATTCCAGTTTCTCTGTGCAGGTTTCTCTATTTTCAGTAGTCAGAATTTGTTAATTAATTCTGCAGGTGGAGCTTGGTTTAGCTAAGCCCACTACTAGTAATGTCTGTTTTCTCTCCTCACAGGAAACCAGCCTGCCTCACACATGGGAGAGGGGTGCCAGCCTCTGCAGCTCTGGGGACTTACAGTTCTATGTGGGGTCTCAGCCGGTCCAGCTTGTCTAGACTGGTGTATGCTGTGTGTCCGGTTGCTGTTGTAACCCCAGCAGTTGTTTTGTACTGTTCATGGCTGTTTACTCGCTGCTGTGGAGGACGAACTAAATGCCACACCTCTCACTAAACCACCATCTTGCCCTCCAGAAATGGTTCCTTCTGTAAGAGAATCATCAGAGTAAGGGAAAAAAAAACTACACATTTTTCTGTGACTCTGCTATAAACCTTGAAGCCATGAGAGATAGTTTAGGGTATTGTTTCTTTGATATTCTATATAATGCTATTCCTTAGTATTTTAAAATGTCTTTATTGAGATATAATTCTCATAACATAAAATTTCCCTACTTAAATCATAAAATGGAATTAATTTTAATGTTTCATGGAGTGGTGCAACCATTACCACAATCTAATTTTAGAACATTTTTCATCACCCCAGAAAGAAACCTAAACCCATTAGCAGTCACTCACTATTTTCTTTCCCCCCCTGCTATCCCTAATTAACCTCTGATATACTTTCTGTTTCTACAGATTTACGTACTCTGGACATTTAATATAAATGGAATCATACAATATTTGCTCTTTTGTAATTGACTACTGTGCCAGTTTGAAAGTATTATATACCCCAGGAAAGCCATGTTTTAATCCTGAGCCTGTCTTGTGGGAGCAGTCTTTTCTTTTAATCCTGTTTCAGTACTGTAGGCTGGAAAGTTTTGATTAGATTATCTCTATAGTGGTGTGGCACACCCAATTGTAGGTGTGACCTTTTAATTAGATGGAGATGTGACTGCACCCATTCCAGGTGGGTTTTGAGTAGTTTACAGGAATCTTTAAACAAACAAAACATTTTGGAGAAACCTCAGAAATGACAGAGACCACAGAAATTTCAGAGCAGAGCTGGCACAGATGTTGTTACTTGGAGAACAGAGACAGATGTTTAGAGATGCTTGGAGCCCAGCAGAAATTGCCATGAGATGTTAAGCAAGCAGAACTTGGAGAGAGCCATGGGAAACCAAGAAAGGAAAACCAGCCCTGGAGAAGCAAAGTGGGGAAAGCCCACAGGAACAGAGGCTGAAAGCAATGGTGCCCAGGAGCAAGGGACTAGCAGATGCCAGCCACGTGGCTACCCAACTGATAGAGGTGTTCCTAACCCATTGGCCTTTCTTGAATTAAGGTATCTTCCCTGTATGACTTAGTTTGGACATTTTTTTTTTTTAAACTTGTTCAGGCACCAGGAATCAAACCTGGGTCTCCAGCATGGCAGGCAAGAACTCTGCCTGCTGAGCCACCATGGCCCACCTAGTTTGGACATTTTTATAGGCTTAGAACTATAAACTTGTAACTTATTAAATTATCCTTTTTAAAAGCCATTCCAGTTCTGGTGTATTGCATTCCAGCAGTTTGCAAACTAATACAACTACTTTCACTTAGCATAATGTTTTTATGGTCCATCAGTGTTGTAACCTATATCTTCATTCCTCTTAATTACCAAATAATAGTCTTTTGTGAGGCTATACTATATATTCTTTATCAATTAATTGGGTTGATGGCCTTTCGTTTTGCTTCCATTTCTTGACTATTATGAATAATGCTGCTATGTATATTTGTGTACAAATTTTTGTATGAACATAGGTGTGCAGTTCTCTGGGGTATATACCTAGGAGTGGAATTACTGGATGATATATGGTAACTATGTTTAACCTTTTGATAAACTTGTAAGACTGTTTTCCAAACTGGCTGCATCATTTTGCATTCCCAACAGCAGTGAATGAGGGTTCCAAATTCTCCACATCCTTGTGAACACTTGTTATTATTTGTCTTTGTTATTATAGCCAACCTAGTAGATATGAAGTGATGGCTCATTGTGGTTTTCATTTGCATTTCTCTAATCACTAGTGAAGTTCAGCATTGTTTCATATGTTTTTGAACCATTTGTATTTTCTCTTTAGAAAAGTATCTGTCCATGTCTTTTGCCCATTTTTAAATTGGGTTGTTTGTCTGTTCGTTGAGTTGTAGCATCCTTTATATATTCTGGGTGTTAAACCCTTTTCTGATACGTGGTTTCCAAATATTGTCTCCCATTGTATAGGCTACCTTTTTTCTTTCCAGAACAAGTCCTTTGTTGTGGAAATGTATACAGTTTGAAGGAGATCCCATTTATCTGTTTCTTTGTTCATTGCTTGTGCTTTGTGTGTAAGGTCTAGGAAACCACCTCCTATCACAAGATCTTTAAGATATTTCTCTAAATTTTTTTCTAAATCTTTTATGGACTTAGCTCTAATATTTAGGTCTTTGATCCATTTTGAGTTAATTTTTTCTGTAAGTTGTGAATAGGGGTCTTCTTTAATTCTTTTGAATATGGATGTCTAGTTCTCCAAGCCCCTTTTTGAAGAGGCTGCTCTGTCCCAGTTGAATCAATTTGACTGCCTTATCTTAGATTAATTATCCATAGATGAGAGGGTCCACTTCTGAACACTCAATTCAATTCCATTGGTTAGTACAGTTATCTTTATGCCAGTACCATACTGTTTTGACCACTGTGGCTTTGTAATATGCTTTAAAATCAGAAAATGTGAGCCCTCCCGCTTCTTTTTTTCCCCCCAAGATATTTTTACCTATTTGGGGAGCACTGCCCTTACAGATAAATTTGGTTATTGTTTTTTCAGTTTGTGCAAATTAAGTTGTTGGGTAGTGCTTTGAATCCATAAATCAATTTGGGTCGAATTGGCATTTTAACTATATTAATCTTTCTATCCATGAACACCATATATCCTTTCAATTATTTAGGTCTTCCTTGATTTCTTTAGCAATTTTTTTGTAGCTTCTCTGTATACGTCTTTTATGTCCTTGGTTAAATTTGTTCCTAAATATTTGATTCTTTTGTTTGCTATTGTGAATAGAATTTTTTCTTGATTTCCTCCTCAGATTGCTCATTACTGGTGTGTAGAAACACTAATGATTTTTGCATGTTCATCTTGTATTCTGCCACTTTGCTGTGCTTGTTTATTGTCTCTAGTAGCTTTACTATAGACTCTTTTGGGATTTTCTACACATAGGCTTGTGTCACCTGCAAACAGTGAAAGTTTTAATTATTCATTTCTAATTTGGCTGCCTTTTATTACTTCTTCTTGCCTAATTGCTCTAGATAGAACTTCCAGCATAATGTTGAATAACAGTGGTGACAGTGGGCATCCTTCTTTTGTTCCTGATTTACAGGGAAAGCTTTCAGTCTCTCCCCATTGAATATGCTGTTAGCTGTAGGTATTTCATATATTTCCTTTATCATGTTGAGGAAGTTTCCATCATTTTCTATCCTTTGAAGTGTTTTCATCAAGAAAGGATGCTGAATTTTGTCAAATGCCCTTTCTGTATCAATTGAGATGATCATGTGGTTTTTCCTCTTTAATTTATTGATGTTGTGTATTACATTAATTGATTTTCTTGTGTTGAACCACCCTTGCATACCTGGAATAAAATCATTTTGTCATAGTGTATGATTATTTTAATGTGCTGCTGGGTTTGATTTGCAAGTATTTTGTTGAAGATTTTTGGAAGAAGATTGATTAAAGAGATTGTTCTGTAATTTTCTTTTCTTGTAGTATTTTTTGTCTTGTTTTGTTATTAGGGTAATGTTGGCTTCTAATGTTTGAGTTGGGTAGCCTTCCCTCCTTCAACTTTTTGAAGAGTTTAAGTAGGATTGGTATTAATTCTTTCCTGAATACTTGGTAGAATCTGTGATGCCACCTAGTCCTGGGCTTTCTTTTTGGGGAGTTTTTTGATGACCGATTCACTCTCCTTACTTGTGACTGATTTGTTGAGGTTGTCTGTTTTCTTCTTGAGTCAGTGTTGGTTGTTAATGCTTTTCTAGGAAGTTGTTCATTTCATCTAAGTTGTCTAATTTATTGGCATATAGTTGTTTTTAGCATTCTGTCATTATCTCTTTATTTCCGTGGAGTCAATAGTTATGTTCCTTCGCCCATTTCTGATTTTATTTATTTGCATCCTGTCTTTTTTTTGTCTTTGTCAACTCTAGCCTAAGGGTCCACTGATTTTACTGATTTTTTTTTTCAAAGAACCAGCTTCTGGTTTTATTGATTCTCTCTATTTTTATGTTCTCAATTTCATTTGTTTCCTGTCTTTGTTGTTTCTTTCCTTCTCTTAGCTTTGGTTTAGTTTGCTGTTCTTTTCTAGTTCCTCCTTTTTTTTTGATATAGGCATTTAGAGCAATAGATTTCCCTCTCAGTGCTGCTTTTGCTGCATTCCGTGAGTTTTGATATGTTGTGTCCTCATTTTCATTTCCCTCGAGATATTTGCTGATTTCTCTTGTAATTTCTTGCTTGACCCACTGGTTGCTTAAGGGTGTGTTGTTTCACCTCCATATATTTGTGAATTTTCCAGCATTCTGCCTGTTACCGATTTCAAACTTCATTCCATTATGATCTGAGAGAGTGCTTTGTATAATTTAAATCTTTTTAAATTTATTGAGACCTTCTTTGTGACTTAACACGCAGTCTATCCTGGAGAATGATTCATGAGCACTTGAGAAAAATGTATATCCTTCTATTGTTGAGTGCAGTGTTCTGTAAATATGTTAAGTCTGTTCATTTATCATATTATTTAAAATCTCTTCAAAATCTCTGTTTCCTTATTGATCCTCTGTCTAGATGGTCTGTCCATTGATGAGAGTGCTGTATTGATGTCTCCAATTATTATTGTAGAAGTATCTAGTTCTCCCTTTAGTGTTGTCAGTGTTTGCCTCATGTATTTTGGGACACTCTGGCTCAGTGCATAAATATTTATGATTGTTATGTCTTTTTGATGGATTATCTCTTTTATTAATACATAGTGTCCTTTTTTGTCTCTTTCAATTGTTTTACTTTCTTTTTTCTTTTTTTTTTATTATTGTTTTACATTTGAAGCCTAATTTGTTTGATATTAGTATAGCCACCCCTGCTCTTTTCTGGTTGTCGTTTGCATTAAGTATCTTTTTCCAACCTTTCGTTTGCAACCTGTTCTTTCCCTTGGGTCTTAAGTAGGTCTCTTGTAGACAGCATATAGATGGATCCCCCCCCCCTTTTTTTTTAAATTCCATTCTGCCAATCTGTGTCTTTTGACAGTACTTTCTTGACCCATTGTTTTTTCTTTCGGATTTTATCTGCCATATTTTATTTTTATAAAGATACCCTATTAGTTACCCTTACTGCTTACCTTTATTTTTGCACACATCTCCAAACCTCTCTCTACTGTCTTCCCATCTGTCTGTAGTGTTCCCTTTAGTATTTCTTGTAGAGCAGGTCTCTTGTTCATGAATTCTCTGTGTCTGTCTGTAAATATTTTAAACTCTCCTTCATTTTTGAAGGACAGTTTTGCTGGATATAGAGTTTTTGGTTAGCAGTTTTTCTCTTTCAGTATCTTAAATATATCATCCCACTGCCTTCTCATCTCTATGGTTTCTGCTGTATTTAGTCTTATTGAATTTCCCTTGTATGTGATGTATCGCTTTTCTCTTGCTGCTTTCAGAATTCTCTCTTCGTCTTTGACATTTGACAGTTTGATTAGTAAATGTCTTAGAGTAGGTCTATTTGGATCTGTTCTTTTTGGGGTATACTGCACATCTTGGAACTGTCACTTTAGGTCTTTCATAAGAATTGGGAGATTTTCAGTGATTATTTCCTCCGTTATTCTTTCTGCTACCTTTCCCGTTCTTTTCTCCTTCTGGGACACCCATAACCGATATATTAGTGCACTTCATGTTGTCATTCAGTTCCCTGAGACCTTGCTTACATTTTCCCGTTCTTTTCCCTTATCTGTTCTTTTGTGTATAGGATTTCAGATGTACTGTCTTCTAGTTAACTAATTCTTTCTTCTGCCTCTTCAAATCTACTGTCTCCACTGTGTGTTTTGTCTTTTGTGTCATGCCTTTCATTCTCATAAGTCCTGCCATTTGTTTTTTCAAGCTTTCAACTTCTTCTGTATGGATACTCTCTGTCTTTTTCATATCCTTCATCTTTTTTTGCTAGTTTTCTTTAATTCATTGATTTGATTTAGAAGATTTGTTTTAATATGTTTAATTAGTTGTTTCAATTCCTGTATCTCAGTTGAGGTGTTAATTTGTTCCTTTGGCTGGGCCATATCTTTGTTCTTCTTAATAGTTGTGTTTTTTACTGTTGGCTAGTCATCTAATTTTCTTGCTTAGTTTATTCTAGAGGTTGTTTTCTCTCTTTTGCCTAGGATTTTCTTTTTGGTTGACTTTGTTCTTTACCTGTTTGTCTTTCTTGCCAGTCAGTTCTCAGATTGGCTCTGTCCCGCAGTCTTCCCCCAAAACCAGGTGCCCACAGCATCCTGCCTCAGGGATTGAGGATAGGCAATGGACAGCACAACAAGTCTCTCTGTGTGGGTAAAAATGTCTGCTAATTCCCAGCATTGCTGTGTTTTTCACCAGCCAGCAAGATCTGGGTTTGTTTTAGGGCCTTGCCTTAATAGTTGGGTTATCCGTATTTCTTAGCCAAAAACAGGGGTGGGTTCCCATGCAGGGGATCTAGACCAGCTCTGGTAGGCCTGAAATAACATCTGGAGAGTCTTTGAAGAGCCCTTCCATTTCTTACAGTACTGTTTGGTACTTAATTGTTCTCAGAAGCAGTCTGACCTGGAGTTCAGGGTGCATTTGATTAGGTGGGGCTTGAAACTGCAGGATTCCTGTGTCCTCACTTTGCTAGTCAAAATCTCAATGTGGGGCTGTCTCCCCCACTTTATTTGTGGCAGAGGACTCCTCCAGCAGTCCCAGTTTTCAGCCATCCCTAGGCAAAGATCAGGCCGCCCATAGCTCTTTCCCTCAGTGGTTGGAGAAGGGCTTTTGGACTCAGGACTGGAAATGCAGTCTCTGCCCATGTTTTCTCAGACTCTGTTCCTCCCTGATCTGGGCCTTGAAATGTCCTCCCCTGTTCCCTGGGTCTCCAAACATGAGGGTCTGTCTTACTGCTGTGAGAGAATTTATTTTCTGTGTCCCCAGTGAGAGGGATCCTGGCTGCTATTTCTGTGTCCTTCCTGTGCTATATGAGACCAGTTGAGGTGTAAGGGAAAAGACTGGCTGGTCTGGGACAGAAGTTTCCTACTTGATGTTTATCTTCTTCTTCAGTTCAGCATTCGAAGGGTCCTTCTTCAGTCTCTGTTTTCCTCCAGAGTTCTGCACAATTCAACATTGTTCCCCCCCCCCTTTTTTTTTGTTTGAATCTATCTGGAGATAGATTTTCCGTAGCTATTTATGTTGCCATGTTCATGATGTCACCACATGTTGATCTTACACGCTGCAGTCTGGCTGAACTTGTTTTTTTATTTCTAATAGTTTTTTAGTGGATGCTTTAGGATTTTATACCTATGTGATCAGCAAATCTAGATATTTTTCTTTCTTCCTTTCCAGTCTAGATGGCTTTTATTTCATTTTCCTGTCTACTTACTTTGAATAAAGCTTTTAGTACAATGTTGAATAGATGTGGCAAGAGTGGACATCCTTATTTGTTCCTGATCTTAGGGGGGAAAGCCTTCATTCAGTCTTTCACTGTAAGTGTGATGTTAGCTTTAGCTTTTATGTAGATAGCCTTTATCTGGTTGAGGAAGTTCTCTTCCATTCCTAGTTAGTCATATGTTTTTATCATGAGAGTGTTGAGTTTTGTCAGAAGGTTTTCTGTTTATTGAGATGATCGTGTGGTTTTGTCTTTTATTCTGTTTACAAGCAGGGTATGATATTAACTGACTTTTGGTCATTGTGCCTTCTGGGATAAATCCCACTTTTTCATAGTATATAATCCTTTTGATATGTTGTTGGATTTGGTTTGCTAGTTAGTATTTTATTGAAGATTTTTTTTGTCCATAATTATAGTAGATATTTGTCTGTAGTTCCTATTCTTGTGATGTCTTTGTCTGGTTTTGGTATCAGTATAACACTGGTCTCATAGAATGGATTGGGAAGTGATCGCTCATAGATTTTAAAAGGAGTTTAAGAAGAATTGATATAAATTCCTCTTTAAATATTTGTTAGAATTTACCAGAGAAGTCATCTGGGCTTGGACTTTTTGTGTGTGTTGGAAACTTTTTTTGTGAAAAATATTTAAAATCAGTTATTCAGTTTCCTTACTTGTTATGTCTGTTCAGATTTTGCATTTGTTTTTCAGTGAGTTTGATAGTTTTTGTCTTTTTTAGGAATTTGTCCATTTCGTCTAATTATCTTTTTTTGATATATAGTTGGTTATTATATTCTCTTATAATCCTTTTTATTTCTGTAAGGTTGGTAGTGATATACTCCCGTTTCTGATTTTAATAATGTGAGTATTCCTTTTTTTTCTTGGTCATTCTAGCTAAAAGTTTATCAGTTTTGTTAATCTTTTCAAAGAACCAAATTTTCTTGATTTTTCTGTACTTTTCTATCATTCTTTAGTTTCTACTTTAATCTTTATTTTTTTCTTCCTTCTGCTTGCTTCAGGCTTAGTTTACTTTTTGATGTCTTAAGGTAGAAGCTTAGGTTATTGATTTGAGATCTTTTTTCTTAATATAGGCAAATAGAGCTATAAATTTCCCACTAATCATTGCTTTAGCTACATACAAATTTTGGTATTTTGTGTCTTATTATTTACTGATCTCAAGTGTATTTTATAATTTCTTTTGTGGTTTCTTATTTGACCCATTGATTAATTAGGAGTGTATTGTTTAATTTTCACATTTGTGAATTTCCCAAATTTCGTTATGTTATTGATTTCTGATTTCACTTCATTGTCATCAGGGAACATAGTTTGTTTGATTTTAATCCTTTTTAATTTATTGGGGCTTGATTTATGTCCTAGCCTATGAGAAGAATATATAATCTCTTGGTAAGTGCATTTATGTTTATAACTGTATTTCTTCCTGCTGGGCTGGCCTTTTAGTTATTATAAAATGTCCTTGGCTTTCTGATATTTAACTTCCTGATATTTCCTGAGCTTTCTGTTAAGTTCTCTCCCCTTTTTTTGGTATCCCAGTCAGGGGTTAGCCTCCCCTCATTTGTGGGTGTTTGCTCTTTTGTTTTCGGTAATGCCGTGGGGCATACATTGATCCAACAGTCTTGATACAACTAAATCCCAGTCCCTTTGCACGGATAATCTTTCTGACCAGTCTTTGAGGATTGTTTTAACCCCAGGAGGGCTGTTCTGATCTGCTTCTTTCCTTAGTTCTTTCTGGTAAATGTCTAACTGGTTTATGGTTTAGCTTGTTGCTCACATGGAGCTACCAGCCGCCTCTTAATTGTGTAGTACCATAATCTCTGTAATTTTCTAGAGTGATTTTAGGCTTGAACTTCTCCACACCTGTTCTAAATAAAGTCAGTTCACGTGGGGAGAGCTTTAGAGTTCTCTGTTCAGATGGTCTGTCTCTCCCCTAGGCAAAGTCTCTGCACTGCTGCTGCACCGTTGGAAGTATGGACAGACCATCTCTTAGAGAGATACTCTGCTTTACAAGCAGGGTGCTGGACTGAGGTGGCAGCCTCTGGTCTTCTTGGCTTGCCTCTCCTGGCATGGAATTTTTGTCCTGTCATTGAATTAAAGTATGGGCAGTTGGAGCCTTAGTGTTCTTGCCTGCCACACCTAGAGTAGAGCTTCTACCCCATGCTTGGGGTGGGGGTGGGGCTTGGTGGAGGAAGAGAGTCTCAGACCATCAGCTACTCTAACCTAGAATAGAGCCTTTGTAAATAGAACTGGGGGAGGGAGGCGGTGAGAGAAATGCTGGCAGCCTTCCTCTCCTGGGAAGATTGTGTACCCCTTAGCTGGGAGCTGGGAAAAGAGGGAGCACTGTGCTCTTCATTGTATAAGCCTGGTGTGTAGCTTTCATCATGCTGAGTGGAAGGGTGGGGAAGGAGGGAGCAAATCCTAGCTCAAAAGCCACAGACTCTCATTGCTCTTACTGAGACTTACTAGATTTTCTTGAATAAATGTTTCTTCAAGTGGCTTTAGGAACATTTCTTAGAGATTTTAAATAATTAAAAAAAATAATTTTCACCAGTTGTGGTTTCACTGCAGAGAGGATCAACAAAGTTCCTCGTGCTGCCATTCTAGCAGCTGTTTCTTCCATAGTTTTTTTTTTAATACATGTAATTTAATTGAGTTATATTCACATACCATATAATCATCTGAAGTATACAATCAGTGTTTCATAGTATCATCATATAGTTGCGCATTTATCATCACAATAGGTTTTTGAATGTTTTCGTTATGAACAATGAAAATAAGAATAAAAATAAAAGTAAAAGTAAAAAGAACACCCAAAACATCCCATACCCTTTTTACCCCCTATTATTTTTTTGTTCGTCTTTATTTTCTTACTCGTCTGGCCATACACTGAATAAAGGGCGTGTCAGTCACAAGGTTTTCACAATCACATAGTCATATCATAAAAGCTATATAGTTAAGAAATCACCTTCAAGAATCAAAATTATTAGATTACAGTTCAACAGTTTCAGGTATTTCCCTCTAGCTACTCCAATTTACCAAAAACTGAAATGAGATATCTGTATGCTGCCTAAGAATAACCTCCAGAATGACCTCTTGACTCTATTTGAAATCTCTCAGCCACTGAAACTTTGTTTTATTTCTCTTCCCCCTACTGCCAAGAAGTCTTTCTTAATCCCTTGATGCCAGGGTTACTATCCCACATAGGGGTGAAGGGCAGTGAGTTCACCTGCAGAGTTGGCTTAGAGAGAGAGGCTACATCTGAGCAATAAAAGAGGTTCTGTAGGTGTGACTCTTAGGGATACTCATAAGTAGGCTTGTTCTCCTTTACAGGAATAAATTTCATCAGGTTAAGCCCCAAGATCGAGGGCCTGGTTTACTAAGTTGGTAGTCCTTAGTGCTTACAAAAATATCAAGTCTAACTAACCTGTACAAACCAATAAGACTCCTTATTCAAGGTTCCATATAATCATAGTGTTTGAAGAAACTGACCATGCAAGTTAAATTTGATTGTGTGCCACAGAAAGCATAAATTTAAACATCTTTTCCTTTGATCTCATGTAGAAGTTGAAGTTTTAAAATACAATCCATATCATCCTTTACCCTGTATTCTGATTTACCTATTTCTACCCAGATCAGCTTCATCATGTCTCTAATTGAAGTCTGATCTCTTTTTTATCTTTTTTAAATTGTTGCTATATGGGGTAATGCTGACTTTCAGAGCTGCAGAACTCTAGTTCTGAGTCTCAGGTGTCATGCAGATGCCCGAAATTTCAGGGAATGACCAGATTATACATAAATAGTTCAGCATCTTGGAATTTAGTAATAACCATTATAACTCAGGAACAGATGTGACTGCTGTATGAACTTCCAATCTAGGAATCTTTACATAAGCCTTTCCCTATGTGCTGGTTTGAAAGGATGTATGTACCCTGGAAAAGACACGTTTTAATCCTAATCCCATTTTGTAAAGGCAACCGTTTCTTCTAATCCCTATTCAGTACTGTATGTTTGAAACTGTAATTAGATCATCTCCCTGGAGATATGATTTGATCAAGAGTGATTGTTAGACTGGATTAAATGGAGATCTGTCTCCACCCATTTGGGTGGGTCTTGATTGGTTTACTGGAGTCCTATAAAAGAGGAAACATTTTGGAGAATGAGAGATTTGGAGAGAGCAGAGCAGAACGACATAGCCACGAGAAGCAGAGTCCACCAGCCAGTGATCTTTGGAGATGAAGAAGGAAAATGCCTCCTGGGGAGCTTCATGAAACAGGAAGACAGGAGAAGAAGCTAGCAGATGATACCGTGTTCACCATGTGCCCTTCCAGATGAGAGAGAAACTCTGACTGTATTTGCCATGTGCCCTTCCAGATGAGAGAAAAACCCTGAACTTCATCAGCCTTCTTGAACCAAGATATGTTTCCCTGGATGCCTTAGATTGGACATTTCTATAGACTTGTTATAATTGGGATATTTTCTCGGCCTTAGAACTGTAAACTAGCAACTTACTAAATTCCCCTTTTTAAAAGCCATTCTGTTTCTGGTATATTGCATTCTGGCAGCTAGCAAACTAGAACACCCTGATAAGCTGTGCATTTGAATCCAGTTCTCCAAGTTTGCACATTGTAATTTGTCCATATTAGTAAGGCACTATAATATCTGTCTTTTCTTTCATGACTTACTTCACCCAGAATACTGCCCTCAATGTTTATTCACCTAGTTGCATGCCTCACAACTTCATTCCTTCTTGCAGCTGCTCAACATTACATTATATGTTTATACCACAGTTTGCCTTTCCATTCATCAATTGTTGTACCCGTAGGCCACTTCCTCCATTGCAAATTGTGAATACTGCCACCATAAACACCAGTGCGCAAATGTCCATATGTGTCCCTGATTTCAATTCTCCCAGTATATAGCTAATAATAGGGTTGTTGGATCATATGTTAACCCTATAGTTAGCCTCCTGTGGAACCATTACACTGCCCTCCATATGGGCTGCACCATTCTACTTCCCTCCCAACAGTGAACAGGTGTATTTCTCTCCACATTGTCTCCAGCTTTTGTATCTTTCTGTTTATTTTTAAACAGTTTTATTCACACCCCATCCTATGTAAACAACGAGTGGTTCCCATTGTGTATTCACAACGGGATTGTATAATCACACAGTTGTGTATTCACCACCCCATTCTATATGAGGACATTTCCATTTTTTCTGCAGTGAAAGAAGCAGAGAAGAAAAAAAGAAAAAATAAAATAAAAAAGAGAAACTATACCACTGTCAAGTTTTAAACGGTAGCCAACTGAAAAATCAGAGAAACTGAGTCCGAGTTTAAAAAGTTTATTGTCCCGGGGCGAGGTTCCTGGGTCCGGGTGCTCAGGGTGCGGGCCCAGGAAGTCGTGCCCCCACTAGGAGTGGCAGGGTTAGGTATAGGCTATCTAGTGGGGGTGCTGACGATGCCTGTGGGGCCTCCTGTGGTAGGTTAGGAGTTTTGCGCGCTTTAGGGCCGGGGGCATAGCTACGGGCCGTGCACAGTGGGAGTCCTTTGTTTGTCAGGGCAGGTCCTGATTGGCTGAGTTTGAACAGCTGTATGCCCGGATGTTTACGGGTTTAGTTCGGGTGGGGGCCTTCCAGCCAGAGGCTACCGGGCCCGGCCTTACAACCACCACCAAGAATCCCATACCCCTCCTTTATATCCCCCTTTTATTGACATTTAGCTTTGGTGCATTGCATTTGTTATGCTTATTGGAAGCATATTATGATGTTTCTGTTTAACTATAGACTTTAGTTTGCATTGGTTATTTCTTCGTATACCATCCCATTTTCAACACCTTGCACTGTTGACGTTCATTTCTTCTCCCTTATGTAAAAGCATTCTTGTATTTGTACTTTTCTTCACCATCATTGTGCACTCTAGTTTTTGCTAAGTTATACAGTCACAGTCTTTATATTCTGTCTTTCTTTCTGGTGTCTTATAGGCCCCTAGCCTTCCTCTTTCAACAACTCACACTCAACTTTGTTCAGTGTCCTTACAGTATTGTGCTACCATTCTAGTTTGCAAGCTGCCAGAATGTGATATACCAGAAACAGAATGGCTTTTATAAGGGGTAATTTATTAAGTTGCAAGTTTATAGTTCTGAGGCCATGGAAGTGTCCAAATTAAAGCAAGTCTATAAAAATGTCCAAATTAAGGCATCAGCAAGAGATTACCTTCACTCAAGAAAGGCTGATGAAGTTCAAGGTTTCTCTCTCAACTGGAAAGGTACATGGTGAACGTGGCCACGTTTGCTAGCTTTCTCTCCAGGCTTCTTGTTTCATGAAGCTCCCCCAGGGGCGTATTCCTTCTTCATCTCCAGAGGTCTCTGGCCGTATGGGCTCTGTGCATGCCACAGATTTGTAAAATCTTTCCTCTTTTAAAGGATTCCAGTAAACACCCAACCAGGAATGGGTGGAGTCACATCTCCCTCTAATCAAAGGTTAATACCCACAGTTGGATGTGCCACATCTCTGTGGAGATAATCTAATCAAGTCTCCAACCTACAGTGTTGAATAGGGGTTAAAAGAGATGGATCAGGATTAAAACATGGCTTTTGTAGTGTGCATAATCCTTTCAAACCAGCAAGCTACCATCAGAAAGATCCATTTCTGGGTCTTTACAGTCAATTTTTTATTCCTTCAGCATCAAATGCCCAATCTCTCCCCTCTTTCTGTCTCCTCATAACCTGTGTTCTCAATTTTAACTCTCAATGTTTGCTCATTAATGTTAGTTCATATTAATGAGGCAGCACAGCATTTGTCCTTTTGTTTCTGGCTAACTTCATTCAACATAATATCCTCAAGGTTCATCCATGTTGTTGCATGTGTCATGACTTTATTCTGATATATCTCACTTTTTCTCTCCTTTTACCCTTACTAATAGTCTTCATTTTTATATTCTTCTCCAGACCTCTCTTTCCTGTCTTTTCCTATCTGCCTGTGGTGCTCCCTTTAGTATTTCTTATAGAGCAGATCTCTTGTTCACAAACTCTCCCAATTTCTATTTGTCAGAAAATATTTTAAACTTCCCCTCATCTCCCTCAATCCCCATTTTTTAAGGACTTTTTCTGGACATAGAATTCTTGGTTGGCAGTTTTCTTCTTTCACTGTCTTAAATGTATCATACCACTGCCTTCTCACCTCCATGGTTTCTGCTGAGAAATCCACACATGGTCTTATTGAGCTTCCCTTGTATGTGGATTGCTTTTCTCTTGCTACTTTCAGAATTTTCCCTTTGTCCTTGACATCTGACAATCAGATTAGTAAGTGTCTTGGAATAGGTCTATTTGGATCTATTCTGTTTGGGATATACTGAGTTTCTTAGATCTGTAATTTTATACCTTTCATAATAAGAGATGGGAAATTTTCAAGTGATATTTTCTCCATTATTCTTTCTACTCCTTTTTCCTTCTCTTCTCCTTCTGGCACCCCTCTAACATGTGTGTTCATGTGCCTCACGTTGTCACTTGGCTCCCTAAGACCCCACTCATATTTTTCCATTCTTTTCCAAATTTGTTCTTTTGTGTGCAGAATTTCATATGTCCTGTCTTCTAGTTCACTAATCCTTTCTTCTGCCTCTTCAAATCTGCTGTTATAATTCTCCATCATTTTTCTTCTCTTCTGTTGTGCCTTTCATTTCCATAAGTTCTGCCATTTGTTTTTTTCAAGCTTTCAATTTCTTTATGTTCACCCAATGTCTTCTTTAGAGCCTTCATTTCTTTTGCCATATCTTCCCTCAACTCATTCATTTGATTTTTGAATTGATTTAGCGTGTTTGTTTGAACACCTTTAATTAGTTGTTTCAACTCCTGTACTTTGTTTATTCCTTTGACTGGGTCATATCTTTGTTTTTTCTGGTATGATTCCTAATTTCTTGCTGGCCTAGGCATCTGATTTCTTTTATTAGTTTATTTTGGAGGTTGTTTTCATTCTTTTACGTAGGATTTTCTTGTTGTTTGGCTTTGTTCTCTATCTGTTCTTTGACATTCAGTTCAACTTGATCTACAACTCTTGCATAGCTTCTGTTTAACTTATAAGATTTTTTCAGTTCTTGTTTTCCTGGTTCTTTCCCTGCCTATATGGAACCTTTTTTGATGAGGGTCTACAAAGATAGGATCAACCTCAATCAGATTTTTCCAGACAAGGCAGGCCCAGGTCTCAGGAAAAGATACAATCACTATGGCGTTTCAGAGGATGAGATGATGGACCAGGTTGACTTTCCTGTGAAGTTTTTAGACTCGGTACTTTTCCTATCCTGCGCAGCAGGTGGTGCTTGTCAGCCCTCAGCTTCCCACCATAAAGTGGTGTGGAGCCTTTAATTCTCAGCCTGTGAGGGATGTGGTTGAGACAGATGTTGTGGTGGAATGCAAGCTTAAGCTGTTTTTCATTCCCAGCCCCTAGGGTCTGAATTCTCTGAAGGAGGCCTGCCACTTGAACTGGGCCCCACACCCCTTTTCTTGGTGAAAAAAACTTCCTTTAGGGAATTACCTTCTTCACTTGACTTGTTACCTTGTCTCTCAGACGTATCTTAACTCTGCTCTTGGGTCTAGAGGCTTTTTCTAATGAACTACTTAGAATACTTTAAAAACAAGAAAAAGGAAAAGGAAAAAAGCGAGAGAAAAAAAGCCCTTTTCAGAGCCAGTCTCCCCAGTTTGCCACTCAAGAACCACAGTTGCTACTGGCTCTATGTACCCCCTTTCTTGGGGGATAGCCTTTTATAGTATTCTGAGCTTGGCCAACTCCAAAAGCCTCCTTTTTTTTTTTTTATTTATTTCTTCATCAGCCCAGTCTCCTTTCTGCTGAGAGAGACCTCAGGGTTACTTTCTTACTCTCTCTGGATTAATCTGTGCTTGGAGCTTGTATTCAGCAGTCCAGATTTGTTAAATAAAACTGTAGTTGGAGCTTGGTTGAGCTACCTCCTCTTGCTCCTAGTAGAAACTTCTTTTAACCGAGGGAAGTGTCCTTAACAGAGCCTGCCATGCTGGTGGGAGAGGGGCACCAGCCTCCACACTTTGGGGGCTCACCTTAAAGTTCCCTGCTATGATCTCAGCCCTTCTACCTGTAAGAGTGGTATAGTCTGTGTCTGGTCGTGGACGTCCCCCAAACAGTTATTTCAGACAGTTCCTGGCTATTTAGTAGCTGCTCTACAGGACTAAATTAAACACTTCACTATGTTGACATCTTGCTCTGCCTTTCCATAGATATATATATATTTTTTTGCATGGGCAGGCAATGGGAATTGAACCCAGGTCTCCGGCATGGCAGGTGAGAGCTCTGTCTGCTGAGCCATTGTTGCCTGCCCTCCATAGATTTTTTTTTTTTTAACATGGGCAGGCACCAGGAATTGAACCCGGGTCCTCGGGCACAGTAGGCAAGCGTTCTTACCTGCTGAGCCACCGTGGCCCGCCCCTCCATAGATTTTTAACAAATATAAATTAAGTGTTCAGTGCTTCCATAACATCCTCTACTTACTCATTTATATCACTCACTATTTGTTGTTATTGGTTCCTTTGCAATTTTGGTTTCTTGTGCTAGAGCAACATTGTTAAAACTTTTTGACTGTGTTCCATAGTAAGAAATATAGTTTACATTGCATTTAGAACACATGCCTGTGTGTTATTTTTGTATAAAATTTTCATCAAACAGCATCAACTGTTTCTATGTGTGATGTTCCATGATATTTTCTGTTCTGTCTTTATTTTTAAAAATTGCTTGGTTGCTATCCACTTAATTTCACAACCTGTAGTTTGAAAAACACTTTATATTAAGGCTCCCTGAGACAATTGCCTGGGAATGTTAGTTTAAATCACTGGTGTCTGTCACAGTGCCTTACACACAGTAGACATTTAATGAGTGTTTGTTGAGTGAACATGAAGATGCCAGACTTCTCAGAATCTTTAACAAGTTAAGGTATATTGAGATACTCTAAGAGGGCTTATACTGTGCAGTTACCGACCTTACTTGACTATTGAATGTGTTCATCGCGGAGTTCCTATGAATATCTTAAATGTCTTCTAGAACTAGTGCTTGGTAATTTTTTTTGTGGCTCGGCATACCAAGTATTTCTTTTTAAAGTGAAAACAAAGGGTTAAATTTAGGAAATAACAGGCAAACATTTTGTACTTTCTTGGGGTCTTTCCTCCCAAATTCTTAAAAGAGAAAATATGTAGCACAGCAAAGACAGGTATAGAAATAAAGAAGAAAACAGACAAAGGTAAATATACATGGATAGCTTATTGTCAAAAACCTAACTTTAAAGAACCAAATGCTACAAATATGCCTTTAAGCTAGCAAACTCTTTAGAAATCATTACCCACAATCGTAGACAAAAGGACTCATAATTTTCAATGATGATAATGACAATGATGATGAGTTTTTAGATCCCACCCAAATAGACGTAGTAAAACCTTTTTAGGATTGCCAGGCCAATTGCAATTCTTAGGGCATGGAAGAGACTGAGTAGTAGCATTTTATTAAGACTTAGGCTGTACGTGCATACATAATTAAGCTGTTACTTGAGAATACCCTGCCCCTAGCTGAGTAGTCTCTAAGAGGAGGTAGAGAGAAATCAGATTCTCTGTGACGGGAAGTGGAAAAGTTAGTTGACCCACTAAATTAGTACTGTAAGCCATGAGATACTATTAGAATATCCTCCAGTCTAAGTAGGTATGAAAACTTCTTTAAAAAGAAACTGCAGTAAAATACTTCATATTTTGGATGATAGAGGAGCTTTCACCTATGAAATTCTGTTTTAGTTAACATTGGAAATACCTTCTATCTTGGGAGTGAAGTTAGGGAAGATCCAACAGAACTTTTATATATGATTTTCTGGTCATTGTGGAGTTCACATACTAGACTTGAAGGTAATGCCTCATAGCATAACCAACAGGTATTATCCTCTGTGTCTAGAGAAACGAAGCATCTGACCATCTGAATTTGTGAAATTGTAACCCAAGGAACTGATTGTTTTTATTGTATATATAGTGTGTGAGGGCTGCTGCTGCCACTGCCAGATGTAATTGAGATCCATTCATGCCTTTTTCAGTCTGGTCCTGCTATTTCTGATCCTTATGCTCAGAGTATCTAGAGTAATTTTGATATTTGGTTGGCCGAAGTTGCTTCTGCTCTTATTGCCATAGCTTCTTTTACCATAACAAGGTGCTAAGTATTTCTACTTACATAAGGAGTTCCAATATCCTTCCCTTATTCCTTTCCTCTATTCCCATCCCCAAATAATGGTAATCCAATGACAATACTTTGTAACAGA
>PVIY010025346.1:0-36786 GCA_004026745.1 Myrmecophaga tridactyla
TCATCCTCTAGAGCAGCTAGTAAATAGCCAGGAACAGTACAGAACAACTGCTAGGGCTACATTAATGACTGGACACACAGCGGACACCAGTCTGGACAAGCTGGACCAGCTGTGATCCCACCCAGAACTGTAAGTCCCCCAAGCCATGGAGATTGGCACCACCACCCCCACCTTGGACATGGCAGCCTGGTTCCCCAAGGGGAAAGGAAACAGACTTTACTGGCAGTAGGGGGTTAGCTCAACCAAGCTCCACTTGCAGAATTAATTAACAAACTTTGACTACTAAAAATAGGCTCCTAGCAAAAATAATCCTTGAATAAGTGCTAAAGGTATTAGGAATTTTTGCTGTGGCAGAGAGGGGGCAGGGCTGAAAGAAAAAGAAAATAAAATGGAGGTTTTTTTGAGTCAGACAGCACAAAATACTGGAAAAGGACTGGACCCTAAAAAAATAAAAGGTGGGGGCATATAGAGCCTTGAAATACATAGAGCTAAGTACCAACTTAACCTCTTGATTGACAAATCCAAGGAGCAGGGGTCCTGCTCCTGAAAAGGATCCCCCACCCCACCCCCTGTCACTTTGTTTTTACTACTTAACAGCCCATTAGATAGAACTGGAAGCCTTCTCAGGCACCAGCTGTGCCCCAGGCAAGGGCAGAATTAAGCTCCTCTGAGAAACAAAGTAACTAGTCAGGTGAAAAAAGTCAATTTCTTAAAGGCTGTACCTCCCCCAAGAAAAAGGTGGGACCCAGCTCAAGTGCAATCCCACTTGCAAAGAATTCAGGCCCCAGGGACTGGAAATCTGAAGCAACTAAGGCCAACCTACAACTTCACCTCTGTCTTAATCACGCCCCCCAGCAGGGAACATCTACTGCAGTTAAAGGCACTGCATCACTTTGAGCTGATGGGAAGCTGCAGGCAGACAAGTGCCACATGCTGGGCAGGATAGGAAAAGCACAGTCTAGAGACTTCATAGGAAAGTCTGACAACCTGCTGGGTCTCATTCTCAGGGAAAACTGATGCTGGCAACTCTTTCCTCCAGAGAGGAGACCAGTATGGTCTGGGAAAATCTGACTGGGGTCAATGATATAAGGCTCCAGAGGCAGGGGAAGAAACAGAAAAACAAGAACTGAAAAATTCTGATCAATTAAATAGAACATATGCTAGCAGTCTAGAATAAGTTGAACTGAATGTCAAAGAGCAGATAGAGAACAAAGCAAGAAAATCCTAGGTGAAAGAGTGAGAACAACCTCCAGAATAAACTAATTAAAGAAATTAAATGCCTAAAGGCCAGTGAAAAATAGTGAGTCATAATAGGAAAATCAAAGATATGGCTCAAAGGAACAAAACAACAATTCAAATGAGATACAGGAGTTGAAAAAACTAATCCAGAATGTTTGAGCAGACATGGAAAATCTCATCAAAACTCAAATCATGGTTTAAATATATGGTTAACAATAATGTTTTAAAAATCTGTGGAACTACACTACACAAACAGTGAATTCTATAGTAAACCATGGGCTTTAATTAATAGTACAATTATAAAAATGTGCTATCATCAACTGTAACAAGTGTTCTACACCAAGACAAGGTTTTAGTGGGGTAATATAAAAAAAAAAAAATCAAATCAGGGCAGGCAATGGTGGTGCAGTGGCAGAGTTCTTGCCTGCCATTCCAGAGACCCAGGTTCAGTTCCTGGTGCCAGTCCATGTTAAAAAAAAAAAAAAAAATCAAATCAACGGGTTGAGGGAGGATATAAAGAAGGCATTGGGTGAACAAAAAGAAGAAACTGAAAGTTTGAAAAAGACAGATCACAGAACTTAAGGGACTAAAAGTTACAGTAAAGAGACGAAAAAAATGGAAACCTACAACAATAGATTTGAAGAGGCAGAAGAAAGGATTAGTGGACTAGAGGACTGGAAATCTGAAATCCAGCCCACAAAAGAAAATATAGGGAAAAGAATGAAAAAATATGAGCAGGGTCTCAGGGAATTGAATGACAACATGAAGCGCATGAATATACGTGCTGTGGATGTCTCAGAAGGAGAAGAGAAGGGAAAGCGAAGAGAAAAACTAATGGAGGAAAAAGTCACTAAAAATTTCCCATTTCTTATGAAAGACATAAAATTACAGATCCAAGAAGTGCAGCATACCCTCAAACAGAATAGATCCAAATAGACATACTCCAAGACACTTACTAATCAGACTTTCAAATGTCAAAGAGAAAGAGAGAATTTTGAAAGCAGCAAGAGAATAGCAATCCATCACATACTAGGGAAGCCCAATAAGACTATGAGAATTTCTCAGCAGAAATCATGGACATGAGAAGACAGTGGTATGATATATTTAAGATTCTAAAAGAGAAGAACTGCCAATCAAGAATTCTGTATCCAGCAAAACTGTCCTTCAAAAATGAAGGGGAGAATAAAACGTTTTCAGACAATCACTGAGAGAATTTGTGACCAAGAGATTGGCTCTGCAAGAAATACTAAAGGGTGCACTACAGGCAGATAGGAAAAGGTAGGAGAGAGAGGTCTGGGGAAGTGTGTAGAAATGAAGAACACCAGTAAAGGTAAAAAGATAAAACAAAAACAAAACAAACTAGATATGACATATAAAATCCAAAAGGCAAAATGGTACAAGAAAGTATTGCCTTTACAGTAAAACACTAAATGTTAATGGATTAAACTCTCCAATCAAAAGACATAGACAGGCAGAATGGATTAAAAAACAGGACCCATCTATATGCTGTCTACAGGAGACTTATTTTAGACCTAAGGACAAAAACAGGTTGCAAATAAAAGGTTGAAAAAAGATATTTCATAGAAATAACAGTCAGAAAACAGCAGGAATAGCTATATTAATATACAACAAATTAGACTTCCAATGTAAAGCAATTAAAAGAGACAAAGAAAAAAAGAGACAAAAAAGGACACTAGGTATTAATAAAAGGAACAATTCAACAAGAAGATGTATCAATCATAAATATTTATGCAATAAGCCATAGTGCTCCAAAATACTTGAGGCAAACACTGACAACACTGAAGGGAGAAACAGACACCTCTACCATAATAGTTGGAGACTTCAATTCTCCACTCTCATCAATGGATAGAACATCTAGAGGGAGGATCTTAAAGAAACAGATAATTTGAATAATGCAATAAATGAACTAGATTTAACAGACATTTACAGAACATTATATACCCCACAACAGCAAGATACACATTTTTCTCAAGTGCTCATGGATCATTCTCAAGGACAGACCATATGCTGGGTCACAAAGGAAGCCTCAATAAATTAAAAAAGATTAAAATAATACAAAATACTTTCTCGGATCATAGAGGAATGAAGTTGGAAATCAATAATAATCAGAGGGCCAGAAAATACACATATATGGAGGCTAAACAACACACTCTTAAACAACCAGTGGGTTAAGGAAGAAATCACAAGAGAAATTGGTAAATATCTTGACACAAATGAAAATGAATACATAACATATCAAAATTTATGGGATGCAGCAAAAGCAGTTTTTTTTTTCCTTGCATGGGCAGGCACTGGGAACTGAACCTGGGGTGGCATGGAAGGCGAGAAAATTCTGCCACTGAGCCACTGTTGCACCATCCACAAAGGCAATTTTAAGAGGGAAATGTATTGCCCTAAATGCCTATATTAAAAAAGAAGAAAGAGCAAAAATTGAGGAATTAACTGTTCACTTAGAAAACCTAGGCAAAGAACAGCAAACTAACCCCAAAACAAACAAAAGGAAAGAAATAATGAAGATTACAGCAGAAATAAATGAAATTGAGAACATGAAAACAATAAAGAAAATCAATAAAACCAGAAGTTGGTTCTTTGAGAAAATCAGTAAGATTAATGGACCCTTAGCTAGGTTGAAAAAAGAAAAAGAGAGAGAATGCAAATTAAAAAAATCAGAAATGGAAGAAGAGACATAATCACTGACCCCACAGAAATAAAGGAGGTAATGAGAAGATGCTATGAGCTGCTATATACTAATAAACTAGACAACATAGATAAAATGGACAACTTCTTAGAAAGGCATGAACAACCAACATTGATTCAAGAAGAAACAGACGACCTTAAAACAATTACAAGTAAAGATTGAATCCTTTGTCAAGAAGCTCCCCCAAAAGAAAAGTCCAGTACCAGATGGCTTCACATGTGAATTCTACCAAGCATTCAAGAGAGAATTAGTACCAACCCTACTCAAACTCGTCAAAAAAATTGAAGAGGAAGGAAAGTTACCTAACTCATTCTATGAAGCCAACATCACCCTCATACCAAAGCCAGACATAGATACTATGAGAAAAGAAAATTACAAACCAATCTCTCTAATGAATAAAGATGCAAAAATCCTGAACAAAATACTTGTAAATCGAATCCAGCAGCCCATTAAAAGAATTATACACCATGACCAAGTGGGATTTATTCCAGGTATGCAAGGATGGTTGAACATAAGAAAGTCAATTAATGTAATACACCATATCCACAAATCAAAGCAGAAGAACCACGTGATCATCTTGATTGATGCAGAAAAGGCACATGACAAAATTCAACATCCTTTCTTGATGAAAACACTTCAAAAGATAGGAATAGAAGGGAACTTCCTTAAAATGATAAAGGGAGTATATGAAAAACCCACAGCTAACATCATCCTGAAAGATAGGGAAAGACTGAAAGCTTTCTCCATAATATAAGGAACAAGACAAGGATGTCCACTGTCACCATTGTTATTCAACATTGTGCTGGAAGTTCTGGCCAGAGCAATCAGACAAGAAAAAGAAATAAAAGGCACCCAAATAGGAAAGGAAGAAGTAAAACTCTCATTGTTTGCAGGTGATATACTGTACATCAAAAATCTCCCCAAAATCAACAGGAAAACTACTAAAGCTAATAAATGAGTACAGCTAAGTGGCAGGATACAGGATCAATACCCACAAATCAGTAGTGTTTCTATACAATCATAATGAGCAATCTGAGGAGGAAATAAGAAAATAATTCCATTAACAATAGCAAACAAAAGAATCAAATCTTTAGGAATAAATTTAACTAAGGACACAAAAGACCTAAACACAGAAAACTACAAGAAATTGCTAAAAGAAATTATGGGAGACCTAAATAAATGGAAGGGCATATTGTGTCCATGGATTGGAAGACTAAATATAGTTAGGATGTCAATTCTACTCCAATTGATTTATAGATTCAATGCAATACCAATTATAATCCCAAAAACTTACTTTGCAGAAATAGAAAAACCAATAACCAAATTTTATCTGGAAGGGCAGTGTTCCCCAAATTGCTAAAAATATCTTGAGAAGGAAAAATGAAGTTGGAGGTCTCACACTACCTAACTTTAAGGCATATTACATGGCTAGAATGGTCAAAAGAGCATGGTACTGGCATAAAGATAGATATACTGACCAATGGAATTGAATAGAGTGTTCAGATATAGACCCTCTCATCTATGGACAATTGATCTTTGATAAGGCAGTCAAGCCAACTCATCTGGGACTGAACAGTCTCTTCAATAAATGGTATTTGGAGAACTGGATATTCATATGCAAAAGAATGAAAGAGGATCCATATCTCATACTCTGTTCTAGTTTGCTAGCTGCCAGAATGCAACACACCAGAGACGGACTGGCTTTTAATAAAAGGGGATTTATTTTTGTTAGTTCTTCAAAGGAAAGGCAGCTAACTTTCCACTGAGGCTCTTTCTTACATGGAAGGCACAGGATGGTCTCTGCTGGTCTTCTCTCCAGGCCCCTGGGTTCCAACAGCTTTCCCCGGGGTAACTTCTTTCTGCATCTCCAAAGGCCTGGGCTGAGCTGCGAGTGCTGAGATGAGGAATGCCGAGCTGCTTAGGCTGTGCTACATTGCGCTCTCTCATTTAAGCACCAGCCAATTAAGTCAAACGTCACTCATTGCAGCAGACACGCCTCCTAGCTGACTGCAGATGTAATTAGCAACAGATGAGGTTCACTTACCATTGGCTTATGTCTGCAGCAACAAGACTAGTTATGCTCACCTGGCCAAGTTGACAACTGAATCTAACTAACACACACCCTATACAAAAATTAACTCAAAATGGATCAAAGACCTAAACATTAGAGCTAAGATCATAAAACTTTTAGAAGAAAATGTAGGGAAATATCTTATAAAACTTGTAATAGGAGGCAGTTTCCTAGATCTTACACCCAAAGCACAAACATTGAAGAAAGAAATAGATAAATGGGAACTCCTCAAAATTAAACACTTTTTGCACCAAAGAACTTTGTCAAGAAAGTAAAAAGGCAGCCTACAAAACAAAACAAAACAAAAGGCAGCCTATGGGAGACAATATTTGGAACTGACATATCAGATAAGGGTCTAGTATCCAGAATATATAAAGAGATTGTTCAACTCAACAACAAAAAGACAAACAACCCAATTTAAAAATGGGCAAAAGACATGAACAGACACTTCTGAGAAGAGGAAATTCAAATGGCTAAAAGGCACATGAAAAGATGCTTAATTTCCCTGGCTATTAAGGAAATGCAAATGAAAACCACAATGGGATACCATCTCACACCCACCAGAATGGCCATTATCAAAAAAACAGAAAACAACAAGTGCTGGAGAGAATGTGGAGAAAGAGGCACATTTATCCACTGTTGGTGGGAATGTAAAATGGTACAACTGCTGTGGAAGGCAGTTTGGTGGTTCCTCAGGAAGCTAAGTATAGAATTGCCATATGATCCGGCAATACCATTGCTAGGTATTTATTCAGAGGACATGAGTGCAAGGACACAAACAGACATTTGCACACCAATGTTTGTAGCAGCACTATTTACAATTGCCAAGAGATGGAAACAGCCCAAATGTCGATCAACAGACGAGTGGCTAAACAAGCTGTGGTATATACATACAATGGAATATTATGCAGCTGTAAGATAGAATAAAGTCATGAAGATGTAACAATATGGATGGACCTTGAGGACATTATGCTGAGTGAAATTAGCCAGAAACAAAAGAACGAATACCATGTGTTTTCACTTATATGAACTAACACTAATGAATGAACTTGGAGAATTTCAGTTAAGAACAGAGGTTATCAGTAGATAGAAATAGGATAGAGGTTGGGCAATTGGTGCTGAGGGAATACAGATTGTGCAACAGGAGTGATTTGTAAAAATTCAGAAATGGATAGCACAATACTACCTGACTATAGCACAATAACATAAGGACACTGAATGAAGTTGAATGTGAGTATGATAGAGGGAGATGGGCTGGGAGCACATATGAAATCAAAAGGAAAGATAGAGAATAAAGACTGACATGGTATAATGTAAGAAAGCCTAGAGTGTACAATGATGGTGATTAAATATACAAATTAGAAAATGTTTTTGCATGAGGGAGAACAAATGAATGTCAGTATTGCAGGGTGTTGAAAATAGTATATGGGAAAAAGTTAAATCAATGTAAGCTAGGGTCCAGTGTTATCAGTAACTGCTTCCACTGAATGTAACAAAGGCATGATGCCAAAACTGATTGTCAACAGGTAGGGGGATTGGGAAAGGGGTATGGATTCTCTGTCAAAGAAAAGGAAATGTTTTCAGATACAGTATGGAAGAAAAGGCATGTCTATACAATTAAGCTGGATTATATGATGTGTGGATAAAACTGTTTAAAAATGATCAGAGAGAAACAAGTGCTAGAGAGAATGCAGAGGGAGAGAGAGAGATGTACCTATTCACTGTCGGAAGGGAAATGAGAGGTGCAGCCCCTTGAAGGGCAGTGTGGTGGTTCCACAAGAGGCTAAGGGTTGCCATATGATCCTGAAATTCAGTGTATACCTGGAGAAACAGAATGTGAGGACAGGAATGGACATTTTCATACTGGTGTTTCTGGTGGCAGTGTTTGTGATCCACAATGATTGGAGGTGGCCTGAGGGTACAACGACTGAGGAGTGGAAGGGGGAGCTATGGTGTGCACATACAATGGACTACTGAATGACTACAAGAAGAAATGAAGTTGTGATGCATGCAACCAAGTGAATGAACCTTAAGAGCTGTATGTTGAATGAAATGTCAGGAACAAAAAGACAAATATTATCATGCCTTAATCATATGGACAAACTATAATATAAAAATTTGGTGAACTAAAGTCAAGACCATGGGTTATCAGGTTGGGACTCATTGTAAAGGGTCCTAGATTGCAAGCTTTTACAGCCGTCCTATATATGCAGGAGATGTAACTGTTAATTCTAAATTCTGAGATACTGAGCTGTTTGTATATAACATGGTTTTTCCTAGAAACTTCTGGTATTTATGTGACACCTGAGACTCAGAGTTAGAGCTCTAAAGCTATGAAAGTCAGCACTACCCCATACAGGAACTGTTTAAAAAGTTGAAAAAGTGATCAGACATTGAGTAGAGACATGAATGAAGCTGATCTGGGTAGGACTAAGGTATATCAGAAGACTGGGTAAAGGATGATATCATCCATGTTTTAAAACTTCAACTTCTGTGTAAGACTAAAAGAAGAGATGTTTATTTGGTACAAAATTTATATTTTGGGTAGTGCATTTCCTAGTTTAACTTGTATGGTCAGTTAAGACCATAAGTACATGGAATCTTGAATAGGACATGAGATTTTGTTGATTTGTCCAGGTTAAGTGTGATGCCCTGATAAAGAGAGATTTGGACAGTGAGTAAAGAAGTATTTGCAAAGTTCCCTTGTGGTAATGGGGAGAAAGGAGGCAATATTCAACTTCTCCATTTGGAGAATCTCTGATATTCTAACAAGCAGCGGGGATGATAAAATCAATATGCTGAGCCCTCGATCTTGGGGTTTGCCCCTATGAAACTTATTCCTGCAAAAGATAGGCTAAACTTACCTAAAATTAGGCCTAAAAGTCACCCCCAGGGAACCTCTTTTGTTGCCCAGATGTGGCCTCTCTCTCTAAGCCGAGAAGGCAGGTGAACTCACTGCCCTTCCCCTCTATGTGAGACATGTCTCCCAGGGGTGTAAGCCTCCCTGGCAATGTGGGACAGAAATCTCACGATAAGATAGACCTGGCTTCAAGGGATTGAGAAAACCTTCTTGACCAAAAGGGGAAATGAGAAATGAGACAAAATAAAGTGTCAGTGGCTGAGAGATTTCAAACAGAGTCAAGAGTTTATCCTGGAGGTTATTCTTATGTATTATATAGATATCCCCTTTTTAGTTTATGGTGTATTGGCATGGCTAGAGGGAAGTACTTGAACTGTAGAGCTGTGTTCCAATATCCTTGTTTCTTGAAAATGATTGTATAATGATATAGCTTTTACAATGTGATTGTGTGATTATGAAAACCTTGTGTTTGATGCTCCTTTTAACTAGCGTATGGACAGATGAGTAAAAGATATGGATAAAAATAAATAATAGGGTATCAAAGGTAAAATAAATTGGGTAGATGGAAATACTGGTGGTCAGTAAGAGGAAGGGGTGAGGGGTATGGTACATATGAGTTTTTTCTTTTTCTTTTTTACTTCTTTTTCTGGAGTGATGCAAAAGTTCAAAAAAAAATGATCATGGCAATGAATACACAACTATGTGATGATATTGTGAGCCACTGATTGTATACCATGTATGGAATGTTTTTATGTTAAGAATGTTTGTGTATTTGTATGTTGTTTTATTAATAAAAATATTTAAAAATATCTATTAGAGACACATGATGGTAGATATGAAGAAGCAGAAGGAAGAATAAGTGAGCTGGAAGACAGAACAATTGAACTAGAGCACACAAAATAACAAATGGCAAAAAGATGGAAAAAATGGAACTAAATCTTAGGTAAATGAGGAATAACAAGAGGTGCACAAATATAAGACTCATTGGTGTCCCAGAAGGAGAAGAGAAAAGTAAAGGGTTGGTAAATTTAGTTGGGGAAAACTTCTTAACCCTTATAAAAGACATAAATATGCAAATCAAAGAGGCCCAACAAACTCTAAACAGAATAAATCTAAATAGGCCTATATCCGGACACATACTAATCAAACCATCAAAAGTTGAAAAGCAGCAGAAAATCCAGAAAGCAGCATGAGAAAAGAAATCTGTTACATACAAAGAAAAACATATGAGACTGAGTTTGGACCATTCAACAGGCACCATGGAAGCAAGAAGGCAGGGGTATGCTATACTTAAGATCCTGCACAAGATAGGCTTTCAGCCAAGAATTCTGTATCCAGGCGAGTTGTCTTTCAAAATTGAGGAAGACAAAGAAAGATTGAGAGAACTAGTCAATAAGAGAGATGCCCTACAAGAAATACTAAAGGGAGTCCGGTTTGCTGAAAATAAAAGACAGGAAAGAGAAGTCTGGAGGAGGTCACAGAATGGAAGAGTATTAATACTGGTAATTTAAAGGATAAAAAGAGAGAGAGGGAAAAGAATAAATGGATCTGACAAATAAAAACTAAAGGATAAGATGGTAGATTCAAGAGCTGCTTTTACAGTAATAACTTTGAATGTTAATGGACTAAACTCACCAATTAAAAGTTACAGATTGACTGAATGGATTAAAAATATATAATTCATCTTTATGTTGTTTACAAGAGACATATCTCAAATCCAAGGACACAAATAGATTGAAAGTGAAAGGATGTTCTATGCAAGCCGTAACCAAAAGAAAGCAGGAGTGGCTATACAAATTTCAGACAAAATAGACTTTAAATGAAAATATGTCATAAGAAACAAAGAAGGAACAATTCATCAAGAGGAAATAACAATCATAAATGTTTATGCTTCCAATCAAGGAGCTCAAAAGTATATGAGGCAAATATTGGCAAAACCGAAGGAAGCTATAGACATTTCAACAATGATAGCGGGAGACTTCAATACACTACTTTCCAGTATAAATAGAACAACCAGACAGAGGCTCAATAAGGAAACAGAGAACCTAAATAATGTGATAACAGAATTAGACCTAATAGACATATATAATCACTGCACCCCAAAACACCAGGATTTACATTCTTCTCTAGTACACATGGAACATTCTCCAGGATAGATCATATGCTGGGAAAAAATGTCTTTATAAATTTAATAAGATTGAAATTATCCAAACCACTTTTTCTGACCACAACAGAATGAAGCTAGAAATAAAAAAACACCAAAGAATCAGAGCTTTCACAAATACACAGAGATTAAACAACACACTCTAAAATAATCAGTGGGTCAAAGAGAAAATTGCTAGAGAAATCAGTAAATATCCGGAGATGAATTAAAATGAGAATGTAACATATCAGAACTTATGGGATATAGCAAAGACAGTGCTGAGATGGAAATTTATTGCCCTAAATGCCTATATCAAAAAAACAAGAATGAGTAAAAATTGATGACTTAACTGCTAACCTGGAGAAATTAAAGAAAGAACACCAAACTAGTCTTAAAGCAAATTAAAAAAGAGAAATAAAAAAGATCAAAGCAGAAATAAATGAACTAGAGAACAAAAAAAAAAAAAACAATAGAAAGAATCAACAAAACCAAAAGTTGGTTCTTTGAGAAAATCAATAAAATTGATGGGCCCCTAGCTGACTGACAAAGAAAAAGAAAGGAGGCAAATAAACAAAATCAGTAATGAGAGGAGGATCATTACCATAGATCCTGAAGAAATATTAAAAATCATAAGAAAGTACTATGAAGAACTGTATGCCAACAAACTAGACAACTTAGATGAAATGGACAAATTCCTAGAAACACACAAATTACCTACACTGACTAGAAAATAAATAGAAGATTTCAACAAATCAATTACAAGTAAAGAGATTCAATCAGTCATCAAAAATCTTCCCACAAAGGAAAGCCCAGGACCAGATGGCTTCACAGGGGAATTTTATCAAACATTCCAAAAAGAACTAACAACAATCCTGCTCAAACTCTTCCAAAAACTTGAGGAAAAAGAATGCTACCTAATTCATTTTATGAGGCTAACATTACTCTAATACTAAAACCAGATAAAGACACTACAAGAAAGAAAAATACAGACCAATCTCCCTAATGAACATAGATGCAAAATTTTCAACAAAATACTAGCAAATTGAATCCAATAACACATTAAAAGAATCATATATCATGATCAAGTGAGGTTTATACCAGGAATGCAAGGACGGTTCAACACAAGAAACTTATCAGCAAAAAACAGCACATTAACAAATTGAAAGGGAAAATCACATGATCATATCAATTGATGCTGAAAAAGCATTTGACAAAATTCAGCATCCTTTCCTGATAAAAACACTTTAAAAGGTAGATATCAAAAGAAACTTCCTCAATATCATAAAGGGCATATATGATAAACCCATAACCAGCATCGTACTTAAAGGTGAGAAACTGAAAGCATTCCCTTAAGATCTGGAATGAGACAAGGATGCCCATTGTCACCACTATTATTCAACATTGTACTAGAAGTCCTAGCTGGAACAATTAGACAGGAGAAAGAAATAAAAGGGAGCTAAATAGGAAAGGAAGAAGTAAAACTTTCATTATTTACAGATGACATGATCCCATACTTAGCAAACCCTGAGAAATCTATGGCAAAGCTACTTGAGTTAATAAACAAATTCAGCAAAGTGGCAGGATACAAAATTAATGTACAAAAATCAGTAATATTTCTATACACAAGAAATGACCTATCTGAGAAGACAATTAAAAAAAAATTCCATTCAAAATAGCAAACAAAACGTTAGGTATCTAGGAATAAGCTTAACTTAGGGATGTCAAGGACTTGTACACAGAGAACTACAAAACATTACTAAAAGAAACAAAAAATGGCTTAAAGAGTGGAAAGAAATTCCATGCTCATTAATAGGAAGGTTGGCTGTCATTAAATTGACAATTCAAACCAAGTTATTTGCAGATTCAAAGCAATACCAATCAAAATCCCAACAACCTATTTTGAAGAATTGGAAAAGCTAGTTATCAAAATATTTGGAAGGGAAAGAGACCTTGAATAGTTAAAGATACCCTAAAAATGAAGAGCAAAGTAGGAGGACTAACACTTACTAACTTTAAAGCTTACTATAAAGCCACGGTGGTCAAAACAGCATAGGGTGGGCAATGGTGGCTCAGGGGCAGGCAATGGTGGCTCATGGCTAGGCAACCGTGGCTCAGTGGCAGAGTTCTTGCCTGCTGTGCTGGAGACCCAGGTTCAATTCCTGGTGCCTGCCCATGCCAAAAACAAACAAACAAACAAACAAAAACAACAGCATGGTACTTGCACAAAGATAGAAGTATTGGCCAATGGAATTGAATCTAGAGTACAGAGATAGACCACCAAATCTATGGACAATTGATTTTCGATAAGGTCCCCAAATCCACTGAACTGGGACAGAATAGTCTTTTCAATAAATGGGCATGTGAGAATTGTATATCAGTAGCAAAAAGAATGAAAGAGAACCCCTACTCTACACCCTATACAAAAATTAATTCAAAATGGATGAAAGACCTACATATAAGGGCCAGTACCATAAAACTCCTAGAAGAAAATGCAGGGAACATCCTCAGGATCTAGTAATAGGAAGTAGCTTTTTAAACTTTATACCAAAGCACAAGCAGTTAAAAGAAAGAAAAGATAAATGGGAACTCCTCAAAATCAAATGTTTCTGTGCCTCAAAGGACTTTGTCAAAAAGGTGAAGATGTAGCCAACTCAATGGGAGAAAATATTTGGAAACCACATACTGGATAAAGGCTTGATACTCTGTGTACATAGAGAAATTAGTCAGCTCAACCACAAAAGAACAAACAACCCAATTACAAAATGGGCTAAAGATATGAATAGACACTTTTCTGAAGAGCAAATACAAATAGCTAAAAAGCACATTCTGAAGAGATGCTCATTTTCATTAGCTATAACGGAAATACAAATCAAGGTGACAATGAAATATCACCTCATACCTATAAGAATAGCTGCTATTAAACAAAGAGACAACTACAAATGTTGGAGAGGATGTGGGGAAATTGGAACACATATTCACTGTTAGTGGGAATGTATAATGGTATAGCTATTGTGGGAAACAGTTTGGCCATTTGTCAGAAAACTACATATTGAGTTGCCCTATTACCTGGACATACCAATACTCAGTATATTCCCAGAAGAGCTGAAAGCAGTGACACAAACAGACATTTGCACACTGATGTTCATAGCGGCTCTATTCACAATTGCCAAAAGATGGAAACAATCCAAATGCCCATCAACAGATGAATGGATAAACGAAATGTGATATAAACATATGATGGAAATTACGCAGCAGTAAGACAAAATGAGGTCCCAAAGCATATGACAACGTGGATGAAGCTTGAGGACATAATGCTGAGTGAAATAAATCGACACAAAAGAACAGTATGGTATGATTCTACTATTATGAGATAATCTCTCAGAGGTTACTCTGTAGAATATAGCAAACCTAGAGGTACACAAAAGCTAGACATGGGGTAAAGGCTACCCAATGAGGTTGAACTTCAACGCAAAGGAATGGATAAAAGAGAGGGTGATTAGTTGGGTTATAAGGAACATTGCCATATTGAAGGTGAATTATGAATGAAAGGGGATGTATAGAGCCCTATATCCCACCGATTAGATCTACAATTATAAATAAGTTCTTGTATGAACTATTTCAAAGATTGATGTTGGTCAAAGAGCCATTAATAAAGAGGTATAAGGGGAAAACTAAAAATGTATGCCATGGCCAACAGTTAACAGAAAGACATCAACAATACCACAGCACTACCAGGGACAACTAATTGGGGGGAGGGGACAAGTGATAAGGGGTAGTTTTTATTTGATATTTGGTGATGTTGTGTTTGTTGGTACTTTGTTACTATGGACCAATGAAAATTGTCTAAAATTGAGAGTTCTGCTGATCTATACAACCAAGTGATGATATTGTAAGACATGGTTTATTTATTTTGGACATAATCCATGATGGAGTGAGCCGAAGGGTATAATACCCATGATGGAGAAGCAGAATGGCAAACTGATATATATATATATGATGGAATATTGTGTGGCTACAGAAAGGAAGGATGTTATGAGCATGCAACGAACTGAATAAACCTTGGGGACAATATGTTGTCCAAAATAAGCCAGAAACAAAAGAACAAATATGTTATGGTCTCTTTCAGGAAATTCTTATAAGAAAATTGGGGCCTAGACTATAAGTCCTTATAGCAGACACACTTAGTCTGAAATTGTAAGTGCATTTCTAGATTCTGAGACCCTGAGCTATATGTGTATGAGCTGGTATTTTCCTGGAACTTTGAGTGACTCTGTGACACCTAAGACCCAGAAATGGAGTGCTGCAGCCCTGAAAGTTAGCATAGCTATATACAATAATGGTTAAAGTAAGAAAAAAAGAGAACCAGCCTCAATTAGAGATAGAAATGAAGCCAGTCTGGCTGAGACTAAGATAAATCGGAATGCAGGGGAAAAGATGATTGTGTATGTACTCTAGATCTTCAGCTACTGTATGAAAACAAAGCCAGAGAGGTTTACTATGTCTAGAGCCCTAACTTTTCAGTAACGTAATCTACATCAACCTGTCTAGATAGCTCATTTAAAGAACCCAAATTCCTGGGGTCCAGAACAGGAATGAGGCTTTGTAATTCGGTATAGCTTAATGTAATAACAAGATATATATCAGATTATGGTGGGCTGATAATTAAAAAAAAAATAGTGGTAGAGTCCCTTGAGGGTTCAAAGGAAAAAAAATGGAACTATTAAACTTTCTCATCTGCAAAACTCCAAGTACCCTCTTAATCACTGGGGACTCCCAAGAAAAAGAAAAGAGCCAGACCTTTGATTTTTAGGCTTGCCCTTATGAAACTTATTTAGTGGGGAAGCTGAAACTACCCATAACGATGTAACAGAGTTGCTTCTGGGAAACCTCTCTTTCACTAAGCCCAACTCTGCAAGAAAAATCATTAGTCTCCCTACAACATGGGACAAGATGTTAAAGGGTGAAAATCTTCCTGACAATATGGACTGTGGCTTCCAGGGATGAGACTGGCCCTGGCACAGTGGGGTCGACAGTGATTTCCTGATCAAAACTGGGTAAAGAAGTGTAATAAAATAAGGCATCAGTGACTAAGAGAGATCAAATAGAGTCGGGAGGCTATTCTGGAGGCTGTTCTTATGCAAATTTCAGTTAGATAGTGCTAAGAGCCATGGTTTCCTAAAACCCAACCACCAACATCCTGTTCACTCTTAAGAGCATCTAGGGTTCAAACTGAGACTATAAAGTTTCATGCACTAAGTTTGCTTCCTGAAACCTCTAATTTCTAGAGGGTTCCTAAGCCAGATAAATCCTGAAACCCCGAGGGACCAGCCTTCCCAAGATGATCAACTAATTACGTCCTCCTATCCTTTACTGTTGACACACCTTCTGATCATGAAAAAGTCAGAGCAGGCATTGTCTAAAGATCCCTATAGATTGGGAGAAGTATCAAAGGAGAAAGAGGAGGTATAACAGAGAAAATAGGATTTAACAAACAATTGTGACTGCTGAATCACTCTACTGATATTCCTTCTAGCCTCTAGTGCCTTTGGAGCAGCCCAAAGGAGAAATCTGAGATGATGGTATGGTAGCCCATGACAAACTCTGGGATCTGTTCTGTAACTACATATTGAAGTGTATTTTGAAAATTATTGTTTTTTCTTCCTTTGTATATATGTTCTATATCACAATTTAAAAATTAAAATATATATCTAGTCAATTAGAATAATCCTATCTCATTGGCAATTTGAAAGGGAAAGATGAAAGATCAGGGAAGATGGTAGCCCCAGGCTAATTTAGAGGGCTAACTTTGTGGTATAGGAAACAGGATCCCCAGGAAGAGGGCTGGTGGGCTTCCCAGGAGAAGATGAGGCAAGAGCTCACCTGTGCTAGGTAAATGTTTCCTGAAGTCATCTGCTGGTCCACTGGAAAGCAATATGGAGGGAAGAACACTGAACTGGGAGTCAGGTGCCTGGCCTCACATTTGGTTCATATCTTCTCACCTGAAAGACTTAAGACTTAGCTGAATTTCTTCCAATTCTAGCAGTTTGCGTATGTGGGCTCTGCCTTCCAGCTGTGGCAGGGTATGCCCTGAGAGTGGCTGAGAATACAGCAGGGTTTTCAGCAGTGCAGTTGGTTACCAAAGGAGGCCTTGCCAACCTGGATGTTTTTGTCAGCAAGTAACAGACGACCCACCCTGAACATGGTATTAAACAATAGGGTGGAATTTACGGGCTCACATAACTTCAAAAGTCTGGTAGTGGTATGGAGATCAGGCACAGTTCAATCAAGGCTCCCACTCCATTTCTCTGCTATCCTCTGGATTATTAGTATCTCCCTTGTCAGTTTAATCCTTAGGCTGGTCATGGGCTGAATGTTACAGTTTCGGGCTCACATTTGTACCTGCAGTATCCAGAAGGAGAGGGAACATCTACTCTGGTGGCTTACAAGAAACTCCTTTTCCAATAAATAGCTCCTGCCAAATCTTGCCTTGAGCCTCCTTGGCCTGTTTTGGACACATGGCCATTCCTGAATTTATTCCTATTTGTGAGGAGGATGCAATCAGCTATTTGGATGAGAACTGGGTTTCTGAGCCCATGGTGGCAAAGGTTGTAAAATTATCCTAAACCCACCCCTGGGAATTCCCCAGAAGCACATGGGCTGTGTGGGGTAGGGGACACTACTGAAAACTGGGGCACAGGAATGGGGGGAATGGATGCTGGGTGCATACAATGTCCATTACAGTGGCTGTCTCTCTTGTTTTGCCTCTCTCTTTGGCGGTAATAGGTGCTGTGCTACTTGGGGCAAACATTTTAGAATTCTGTCCAGAACACTGCCTTGGATATTCTTGGTCATTCTGATAGGTCTATTCAGAGAGGATGACTCTGAGAGATGTAGTGTAGCTTATGAAAAAAGCCGAGGATTTAGATTCACACAAATCTGGACTTGACACCTGGCTTCTTCACTAACCCACCGCTAATTATCCTGGATAATTAATTTCTGTGCATCTCTGTTTTCTCATCTATAAACCAGGAATAACAGCACCTTATTTCAGGGCTGGGGTGAATTTTAGAGATAATGTAGTTGAAATTTCTGGTACCTAGAAATTGCTTTGTCATTTTCATTAATTAGTGGCTCAGGTGGAATCACTCACCTCTGTGGAGACCTGGGGATATTTTTCTTACCCCTTTGAGGCAGGTTACACAAATTCATTTTTGGTAGCCACTGCAAGGCAGCAATAAAGAGCAGTGGTTCTCAAGCTCTACTGTACATTAGCTCATCTGGTAAATACCACCAGGGATGAAACTGTAATCCAAAAATTTAGGTTGACTGACTTGTTTATAATAGGAAGAACAAACACCAGTGAAACAATGGGATCTCATCTCGCTGAGGAAGACAAGATTATTATAGCATTTGGAGAGGGAAGGAGTTGAAATAAAATGTAAATAAAGCAGGGTTGTAATCCACTCAAGGCAAAGCAGGCCGTCTGTAAAGGGGTCAACATCGGGCCTGGACTGTGAAGTGGACCTGGGTCCTGTTTCCTTGGAAATACAAAGTTAAGATAAACATGGGATGTTGGGCTTGAAAACCCAAATCTGAAATTCTGCATCTAGATTGGAAATTGAAACTGCTTCCCTGTGTCAAAGTGATTCCCACGGCTCAGATCTTTCAGGCAGGAGAGGAATGATCCATTCTTACTGATAAGATTTCAAAGTGCAAACTTTTGACAGCCTATGATTTTAGTCACAAAGTTTCTGGGTAGTTTCTGTTCAGGTAGAGGAAGTAACAGAGTGAGGCTCGGGATGTCATTGGTAAGAAAGCAGCAGTCTCTCAAAGAAAGGGATTATGACACCTTACCGCTATAGCAGTGTCCTTGGAAGAAATGCTGCTTTGCGACCTTCGCAGTTGGCTTTATCTACATCTACAGTTGGCGGGCTGAGGAATGGCAGGGGCACAGGGCTGACATTTATCCTCTCAGTCCCAACCAAAATTTTGGACTGGTTTTGACACTTCAGTAAAATGTCTAAATTCTGTTCAATCAGGTGGGAAAAAGTAGACACTGACACCCAACGATCCCATCATTGCTGGGATTCCCCAAACTATCCCAGAAACACCACTACAACAACCAGGGAGATTGGGGATGGGGTTTGGCCCAAGGACTCTTTTCCAACCACTTGTCAATCAGTGTGAGCGACAAAGTTGTAAGCAAAGCAAGGCCTTTGAAGGAAGCTTGGCAACTAGTACTTAGGAACCAATGCCAGGAAGACTGTGGGACAGTTTCTGAGCATCTCTTAGGACAGACACATACAGACCATCCTTCACTCTTAGTGGGATGGAGGGCACATCTGAATTGAACTGCTGAAGAACCTTTAAACCTCCCTAAAATTAATGTACCTACCTATGCGCTGTGTCTACTTTCCAGAACTTATCCCGCCCCATCTCTTCCCCCATAGTGAAGGGAGCCAATTTAAATTTTAAAAGAAACAATCAATCCATTTATGTAGTTATGATGAGCTCACAGATTAAGGACCTTGGTGATTAACAGAGGAGAACATAAGCACTTAAGTAACCCACAGTTCTAGCTGAGGGCCCAGAGGCTCCAGGAGTGTGGTCTACCTCCTGGATCTTCATTTGTGAATGTTCTGAGAGGGGAGTTGCAAGTCACACAAGAGTCATGGGCTAAAGACTCCCCAGTTTCGCCTGAGAAATAGATTTATAAAAGGACTAGCATTGCCTTCTTCAAAAAGTCTTTCTCTCTGCGAGCTCATACTGAGTTCTTTTCAGCCCCGGACAACTGACTTTTAGGGTTAGACAATGCTGTAAGAACACAACCTTTGTAAAGGGGGAAGTAAAAAGGTATTTCTCCAGCCCTCTCTTCCCCTTTGCCGCTCCGCCTTTACAGAAATGTAAAGGGAAAGCATGTGAACACGAATTCTGCCAAGCCACTAGTACTGCCTCATGTGAAGTTCATTTGGGATTTCTTGAAAGAACCATGAGGAAATAGCTTGCCCTTCTCTCTTCTTCCCCACAGCTCTTCTAGATTTGGTCTTCAATGTCCCAACCCATAGATAGTACCATATTCCACTACATGCCTCACTCCCGAGTTGCCCTGAACCCTTTTCATCACCCTAGGGTTAGGAAGTTGAAGATACTCATCATGGCAATGGGTCATCACTGAGGTATGAGGCTCACCTAGAGGGACTTTTTAGCTCGGGAACAGTGGTTCTCAAGCTTAGGGTGTGTGGTAGTTTGAAGCTGCTATGTACCCCGAACAGACCATGTTCTGTACCATTTCTGTGGGTGCAGACCTATCGTAGGCGAGACCTGTTGACTTGGTTATTTCAATTGAGATGTGCGCCCCATTTAAGGTGGGTCTTAGTCAGCTTACTGGAGTCCTTTATTATAAGAGGATAAAGGACACAGAAAAGCCCAGAGATGAAATTCAGAGATGTACCCAAAGAAGCTGAGAGACAGAGCATCCAGAACCTGAAAGCAACTAAACCCTGGAGAGAAGGACCAGCAGACATCATGTGCTTTGCTATCTGACAGAAGAGCCTGAGCTCAGGGTAACCTGTCTTCAGAGAAGGTATCAGCCTGTAGATGCCTTAATTGGGACTTTTCATGGCCCTAGAACTGTAAATTTGTAAACTAATAAATCCCCATTGTTAAAAGCTAACCCATTTCTGATATATTACATTCTGGCAGCTTTAGCAAACCAAAACAGGGTGCATCAGAATCACCTGAAGAGCTTGTCAAAACAGACTTTGGGTCCCACCCCAGACCTTCTCTGGGTAGGTCTGGGTTAAGGCCTGAGAATGTGCTTATCAAACAAGTGCCCAGAAGATGCTGATGCTGCTGGTCTGGAGACATACTTTAAAGACTTTCTGCTCTGGGGAGATGTCTTATCTGAGTGAGAACAATCGCAGAGGACTAGACTGAAGGACACGTAATAAAAGTGGGGACCTTGGATGGATGGCTTTTTGATACTTTTCCATTAAAGAAGTGGACCCTAATGGCCCCTCATCTTGAATCCAGGTGGATTTCTGACTGCTTTAACCAATAGAGTCCAGTGGACATGATGCTATGTGATTTCCCAGACTAGGTCATAAAAGGCCGTGTAGCATCTTGGAACATTTTTTATAGGAGAAGCAGCCATCCTATAAGGTATTTTGGCACTCTGCTTGATAGTCTCAGACGAGCTTGCTTCCAGCCACCCCCACCAAAGTATCAGGCATGTGAGTGAAGCTGGCTCAAATCCTGTAGTCCAGCTCATCTGCAAGCTGAGTTCAGCTGAAGTCTTAAGGTGCAGAATTGTCTAGTCAAGCTTTGTCCAAATTCCAACAGATTCCATGAGATAAAATTTAAAAGATTGTTGTTTAAGCCCTGGTTTTGGGGTATTTTGTTACTTAGCAGTAGATAACCAGAATCATGTTCTTGGAAAGAAAGTGTACAAGGGGATGTTATGATACATGATGAATAAAGGAAGTGCCAAGCCAATAGAGCTATAGACGTGAATTTTGGTGCCCTCTGCAGGAATCATGAATAGAAATGTCTTAACTCCTACGGGGCTTTTATTTAATTGGCCAGGAAAACTACCAAGCTGGGAAGAGCCTTAGAGATGATATGGTTCAGGGTTCTCAACCACAGTGGAGGCATGGGCTATGTGGATGTAGTAGATTGCATTAATAGCTCCAATTCTTCGCACCTCCTTTTATCCACATCCTTTCCATTGTAACTTTGCAACTCCTCCCATCAACTCATGGAGTATATTTCCCCACCTCTTGATCTGAACTAGGCCATGTAACTTGCTTTGGCCAATGGGATGTGAGCAATTGTGACACAGGGGCACAGCTGTGTCATGTTTCCGTTATCACTTTTGCCCCTCTGCCTTTGCCATGAGAACATGCCAGGCTAACTTGCTGGAGGTTGAGACATGGAGCTGAGCTGATTCATTCCAGTTGTTGAGGCCAAAGCCATTCTAGATCAACTGAAGCCCAGCCAAGCCCAGTCCAAACTGCCAATATAGACTTGTGAGCAAAATAAAGGCTTAGTTTAATGCCACTGATTTTTAGGATGGCTTTTTACACACCACAGCAGAGTCAGCAGCTATCTACAACAGTGGATACAACTCCCCCAAGTGATTACATAAGACTAATCACCACTTTCCAGCTGAAACTCCCTGGTTCAAGTCTAACCTTCAGGTGAAAGCCAGGTTCAGAATAAGAGGATGAACCAGGGAGGTCCTCTGATTCTAGCCTAGTTCTCTTAGCATGTAATTGTATTCATTCCAAGTTTATTGACTACCCATTAGTTGAATGATAACACACAATTTTTTTTAAAAGAACATGGTTATTGCCCTCTAGGAATTTACAGTCTAGCAGGGGCACCAAGATCACAGGCAGGTGTGGACATTACTATTTTAGAGGTAAGGGCGGGATCATTTCTAGTCAAGCATCTACTGGGGTCAGAGAAGTGCGCATGTGTATGTGTGTGTGTTTGTGTGTGTGTGGCAACACATTCTAGGTGGAAGGAATTTGCTAACCAAGATGACTAGGATATTGTCTATGGATTAGTTTAACTCTGGCAGGGTTCTCAGACCCAAAGCTAAGCCTACCTTTCCAGACCAAGTAAAATGGCCTCAGATGCCATCTGGCTTGCTAAAATCATCCTTTATTTTCAAATTTCACACCTTTTATAACTGAAGTGTGTTCTTCTTAATGATCATAAACACCACATCAAATAGGAATTCATTTCATCAGTTAATTAGGCATAAGTCTGAAGAGTTCTTAAAAGAACTACATTTCTCATTAGTTTTTAGAGATAGTAAGAAAACAAAAACCAACCAAGACATTAAGTGTATTGCTGACCTTCATTTTTAATTTAAATATATAGTGATCTTTTTTTTAAAGAAAAAAAAAACAAAAAACTTGACACAGCAAATATTTCACATAAATGTAAACATGCATGTCTACTTCATAATTCAGCAAAATAAACTTTTAGGCATAAGATTTTAAAAATCATCCAGGGACAAAACAATGAACCCAAGACAGAAATAACAAGAGCAACGAAAACACATTTCGTAACGCTTCAATTGGTCTTGTCTTCCAACCTACTGGTTAAGGCCTGAGTTGCGAAAATTCTACCTTCCTTGCCAAATGGAAACAATCAATTTGGCTATACCTAATACATGTCCTCATAACAGACTATTTCTCTTTCAAAATAATGTAATAAATACATCACACATATACAGACATCCTGCTGAATGAGCTTCTCAAATTGGGAAGAAAGGACTTTGGAATTTTCAAGTTTTCCCACCACCAAAGCACATACACATTAATACCACGCATAGAAAAAAATGATTCTGCTACAGAAATAAAAAGGTTAATGAGTGGCATTTTTACAAATCTCTAGTTTATTTGTATTACATTTCCCCATAATCACATCTTTACTGTGGCTTGCCACGGCCCCTCGGACACATTGGACTTAAAACTTCACACCTTACTTAAATAATCCACAGTATGGCTTGTATAGAGCAAATAACCAGGTATTTTAACAATTCAGTTAGATTTCAAAATCATATCAACATGAATAGTTTTCAGCTGTCTCTAAGTGCCTGGAATGTTTTCTCTGTGTGTGCCTAACCTCTAAACTCCACTGGCTAGTGTTCTGTCTCTTCCCCTGCCAGGCTTTAGGCATGTGAATGTCTATTCCTGTGGACACCAAGGGAAGAGGTGAGAATGATAATCCCAGCTTTCAAAAGGTTTACACCAACCAGAATTCATGCAAGAGGAAGGCCGGTACATACACAGCACACTCCATATGGACTGAAACAAACAGAGGAAAGGCTCCTGATGATGGCACCTATGGAGTCTGAGGAGTGGAGTTGGGAGGGAGAGAGGAGAAGGGCCCTGCAGGCTGAGGAAGCAGAATGAAAGAAGGCACAGAGGCAGGAAGACCAAGAAGTCCAGTTTGACTGGCATAAGGGTGGGTACTCATGAGAAGTAGTCCGTGAGGCCAAATTTTTGATTTTCAAGAAGAAAAAGTTCCTTATTCTGGTGGATAAAGCTGGGGAGATGGGAGAAATGAGTATCACTAAAGGATCTGTGCAGACCAAAACTGAAGCTGTGTAGAGATTAACCGTGTAGTCAAGTAGGATGTATGAAAAGAGAGAGGGTCTGACTCACCAAGCCCAGTGCCACACGCTGACACTTCCTATACAAAAAACATCGCGACCCAATAAGGAAAAATCCACAGTTACATTTACATAAATCAAGACTTTAGGAGAAAAAAAGAGAAAAAAAAATAAAAGAAAGGCTTAAATACTTATAATTCAAGTTCCTGGAACCTGCCCCAGCTTGAGCAAGTTAAGAGCAATGAAACAATTCCCACATTCAGTAACAATTCAAGTCTCCCAATCATGACCTTCACCTTCCCTGAGCTGTCATCATTACCAAGGAATTATAAATCAATTATTAATTCAACATATAAAAGTTCCTACATGCGATTAAATCCACTGAAATCTCCTGGCGGGCAAAGAATTCCATACAGGGCACTAGGGTATGCCTGTGACCTATACTTGGGTAGAGTAAGGTGAACGTGCTGCTGGGTGATGGGTCCCCACATCCTACCCCTGTCTCCAGCTCACTGGGATCACTGTGTGGATGAAAAAGAGTTGACCTTATATGGCCCAATTCTAATCTAAGCCCCCACCATGGATCATTTATCCTTTCTAGGTCCAGAATGCTTCCCTCCACTAGCTGGGCCATGTGTGTGGAAAGACCTGGGGAAGGACAATCACTTTGTTACCCAACGAACCAAAGAAGATGGAAATTTTTCAAGACACAGTCATTCAAACTACTGAAATGGGCTACTCCATACTAATTATGGGACAATTTATCATACATTTCCTCAATATGCGAACATTTGCTAGTGACCTGCAACAACGGCCTCTTTTAGAAACCACACTGTAGAAGGCAATCTGTGACTTTCTTCTAGTTGTATATAAAAATACAAATCAATCTGGAAGTCAGGCACAAACAGTGGGGGTACAAAAGCATGAACCAAAACACCTCATCAAAGAATGTGCTCATTTCATACTGCAGCACTCCTATCGACTTTCTACTTACTGCTGGTTCACTTGTTCAGAGAGGTTTCTTTACTACATCTCTTTTCCACACCCCAACCCCTCCCCCCCCAAAAATCCAATGAATGAGGAACACTTAGAATGCATCAATGTGGAACTAAAAACCCCAATATAATTGAGTCAGCGCAGTGGCTGCTGGCTTAATCTGCTCACCCAGCCTCAAGTATTTAGGGACTATCTGGATCTGAATATGAGCTGGAAGCACCCAACACTTTTGCCTTTTGAAATCTAGGAAAAATTCCAATGTACATTTAAAGTCCCATGTAGAAGAATCTCTGGCTCCAGCAAATGAGATTCAAAGGAGAAGGCAGTGGGTAAAGCCTGGACTGACGGCAGGAGGCTTGCCACCAACCAGCTGTGTGCTTCAATTTCCTTGTTTGCAAAGGGGTTGAGCTGGCAGACGGCCAGGGCCCCACCCAGCTGGCACTCGAGGACTCTGGCTTGAAGTGTAGTTCTCTATAGGCTTGTCAAGCTGGGTCAAACACAACTTCCTCACCACTTTGTATCAACAATTTAAAGTGGTTTTAACATTTTTCTATGCTATAGTTTAAGGTTTCCCTTCCTCTTCTACCCCTCAAGGATTATTTAATTTCAGTCATACAGACTACTTGGCCAAACTGAGGTTTAAAAGTGAATCACTAGCATGGTGAAGACATGCCCTTTGAGTAACCTAAAACAGTGCACATTTGTCTTTTTTCATTAACAATGTTAACCAGATAGGACTATACTTCCGATAGGTCTTCTATAGATCTACTTAAATGAGATTGTTCAAAAAACATGAGAAAACCACCCATCACCTGTAAGTTCAAGATCTGAAAATCAGAGCGCCAGAGCCTCAGACTCCTATACTACCCTGATCCACAACATTTTCCTCTTGACGATGGACTCCATGCTTTAGTAGTCCAGTCTTGCAGCATATGTGCACCAAAAAGTAGATTTCGAAAGATCCGGCTCTAGTCATCACTGTCACTGCCAGACTCACTTAACTGCAAGTCATTTCCTACAAAAAGAAAACAGAATCAAACCTAAAGCACAGGATTTAAAATAATTTCTTCACAATTCTTTGGTTGACTGCCTTGGCTATCATAATACAATAAAACCTTGCTAACTTAACTAAGGGGGAAAATCAATTTGCCTTAGTGAAAAACTGATGCAGTCAATATAAGCACAGCAAAACAAATTACTGGGTGAGTGCAAGGGAAGAGTAGGCTAGACAGCTTTAAAATGTGTTAATAAGTAGCGATAAATCATTAATAAATAACTGATTCTGAAACATGTAGAACTGTTTACATTAAATTGCTTTACAAAATCTCCAAGTTGGGCTTTCTGTTAAGGCAGTTCAACACTGTTTACACCAGTAATTTTCTAATCCATATCCCCTCTGGTATACCTCTATTGATGATATTCATATTATTTTAAACCTTAAATCTGAACTAATGAGCTTTGCCAAGACTTCAGATTTTTGTTGAGTTTGCAGAATTTAGAATTTAGGAGTGAAGAGTATCAACACTCAACATTTCAAACTAATATACAATAACAGAATATTTAACTGGTATCACTTAACTTAAACAAAAGTTAACTTCTGTACTTCTGTATTTCTAGATTGCTAGAAATTTCTAGGCTAGCTCTTCTCCGAATCTGTTCTGAGGACCCTGGGCGTCCCTAAGACTCTTTCAGGGGCCTGACCCTGAGATAGTCTCCCTTTTCTAACTATATATCTGTGTGATGCCAGGTTTTGCTTCGTATGTTTTAACCTAAACAACGTATCACAACGACGTAAGAATTCAGCTTTCTATTAAGCCAGACTTTCAAAGAGATTTGCAAAATTTTGAAACAATGTAACTTTTCTAACCAAGTACTTTTTAATTTGGGAAAGTTATTTTTCAAAAATGTTATTTTTGTTAACATGTAAGTGGGTTTATCATTGCTCTTTTTAAATGAATTATCAAACACTTGAAATATTTCTCAGTTTTACTTTCTATTATCAACTACTGTTAGACATAAGCCACATACACAAAAACTCAATAATTTTTAAGAGTATATGTACACCACGTATAGAATGTTTGTTAAGGTTTGACAATAAAAAACCAAAAGAATATAAAGAAGTCTTGAAACTGAAAAATTTGAGAAGTGCCCTACACTCAGGAAGGCAGTGGAGGCACGGCACAGTAGGTGGGCCTAACAGCTAAGGTGATCATAGTCCCTTACACAGTGTTAGCATGTGGATGTGGACAGACATGTGTCCACGACTGGAGTTAACCTTTTTGAAATTTGCTACAATGATCTGATCCAGGTTCAATCTGATCCATTTGTTTTTTAGAGTACAAGCTTTTGATTCAGTTTACCATTCAGGGAAACAATATTATTACTTTTTTTTTTTAAACATCAAAGTTTAGCAAATTTGTGCTACTTGTGATTTTAGGTTTATAAATATAGTTCCAATGGACAATCCTGGCTTGAATAATTTAAGAACTTGAATGTACACAAGGTATGCAAAAATTAACGGCTTAGAATTTGAACAGCTGCAGGACAGGAGGACCTGGGGCCAGAAAGAACTAAAGGAACATAAGACACTGTTAGGTTGATAATTCTTGCTGTCCCACTCTTTGCTTTCTTTCTAGGAGGGAAGGAGTAAGTTTAGCATTGACTATTCTACTCAAGTCCTCTTACACTGTTCTGTTCTATCACTGTCTCCCTCCAACATCTCTTAGAAAGAAAGCAAAGCACTTTCAAAATCCCTCCAAAATACTTTCAAAATCCCAAGCAAGATGAAGAAAGGAGTTAAAGCCATAGTAGCTGTCTGGGTAATTTTCCATTATGAATACCAAACTTCTAATGTGAAACTTACTATCACTAGGCAAATGAAAAAATCATCAAAATGTACTGCAAATCTGGGACTGTATAATGAGATGTTAGACAATACCCTTAACCGATAACATACTCAGGTGCAAGAACAGGGCTATTTGCCCCCTGGGATATATCTGATAATGTCTTAAGACATCTCTAATTAACGTGACTGGAAGGGGGTAGGAGGAGGCTACTGGCCCCTGATGGGTAGAGGCCAGGAACCGCTTAAACATCATCCAGTGCACAGGACAGTCCCACACAAAAAAAGAATATCCAGCCCAAGTGCCCACAATACTGAGGCTGAGAAGCCCTGGACTACAGGTGGAGCAGCATTAACTAGGTCACCTTCCCACTGTTGCTGCCAGACCTTCAACCTCCTCAAATGAAATCACACCAGAGAAAATATTCACCAGGATTCCAGAGAGAGAAGAAATAGAAAATCAGCACTCTCCTCAATTTCAAAACAAAGAAATTTGTTTTTGTCGTTTCCCTCTGCTTTATTTTAGGATCAACTACATTAAAAGCCAACCAGTCATTTCAATATCCCACTCCTTCCCCCTTGCTGGAAGCTAGTAGGCCTTCAGATAGAATCTTGTGGCTTAGGTTTCCAAGTCTCTGAGCTGTGGGACACCACACTGTGTGGAAATAACAGGACCTTGGGGGACCAGTAGGGGGAGGCAGTGTGGCAGCAGGCGGTATACAAAAACCTAGCTGTTCGTGGTCAGCATTTTCCAGAATTCACTAAACCCAATCTGGGGAAGCAAGAAGTGGGGAGAAGAAAGAATAGAATTTCTTAGTTTTATGCTTCTATTACTATTTCACTCCTTTTTGCTTAAAATTATCTTTGCCAGCATCCTTTCTTATGCCTCGAATATCTTCAGGTTTATACCTCCCAGTATAAGATAAAGAGGAACCATATTTTTAGACCTGACGTCCACCTCTCTGTTGGCCATAAAAGGGAGAGCAAACTTACTGAGGGTGTTCATCAGCTGGCTGCTTCCCTGCGGCCGGCTGGTTCCGTTGGTGACAGTGGGCCTGCTGTTGTAGGGCTGCTGGTGTGAAGGCTGTGCAGGAGAGGCCGGGGCATTGTCCTCGCCTCCACTGCTGGAGCTGTCGTCATCGCTGCCCGAGGAGCTCTCGGAGTCTGAGGAGCTGCTCCCGCTGCTGCTGCTCATCTGCTCAATAATGTCAACTTCAGCCCTTAGCTCTGGAATGACATGTAGGTTAGCACAGCAACCATTCTCAAGGCAGTGCACTGAACCTTCTGTACACAGTAAATCGGCAAATTCCAACAGTGATGACAAGTAACTGAGAATGACCCCCTCTCCTCAAGTCCTTAAAACATACAAACAAGAATAACAAAAACAAAATCAACCAACAAAAAAAAACCTGTCTCCAAAGAAACAATGGAATCATTAAATTCAACCTGTTTCAGGGTAATTATTTGTTACTTTAAAAAAAAAAAAAAGATTGTGGATTATGGGATTAAATACCTAATAAGAGAAGAGAAATATTATGCTTATGTGTTGAAAATATTTGACTGGGAGCTGGAAGGTCTGGGTGCTTTTTTGAATCTACCTCTAACCACAGTGTAATCCAAGTGGAAATCAATGAATTTTTCAAACCACTCTGTAAAAACGAAGGGCCAGAGTAGACAATCTGAGGTCCCTTCTAGCAACCATGCCCAATGAATAAATGAAGAGTTGCAGAAGGAACCACGGCAACAGAAGAAAAGCTCCTCCTCTCCTCTCTTTATAGATTTGATTTTCAGCCATGCCTGTCTGGTACAGCATTTTTAATGGATGCAAAGCAGGAAGTAACACATTTACCCTAAATATTTCAATATCTTTAGAATTCATCAAAAAACATTCCTTGAAGACATTATGGTGAGTGAAATAAGCCAGACACAAAAGGATAAATATTGTTTGATCCCACTGATACAGTAAAGAATTTCTCTTTGGGATGAGAAAAAATTTTGGTAATGAATGGCAGTAACGGTAGCATAATATCGTGAATGTAACCAACACTACTGAATTATATATTTGAATGTAGTTAAAAGGCGAAATTTTAGACTACTGAAAAACTAAAAAATAAAACCACAAGAACCCAATGGACTGTACAACACGAACAGTGTACTCTATGTAAACTATGGACTACACTTAATATTATAATATTATTATATCAACTGGTAGCAAAGGTACCACACTAACACAAAGTATCAATAATAAGGAAAACTGTGAGGAACAGGGGAAGTATATGGGATCTCTATATTTCCTAAATTGCTTTTCTATAAACCTACAAGCTTCTCTTAAGAAAAAAAAACAGCATTAAAAAAAAAAGCCAGATTTACCATGTGGCCTTAAATAGCTAGAGTTCCTAACTAAGCATAGCTGGCAATAATTAACCACTCCTGGTATAATTCCTATTTAACTGAAGAGTTCTATAACAGGATTCCAATATTCACAAGGAAAAAAAAATCAAGAAGTTTAATAACTGTGTACTGTGCAGTGACTTCATCTGCCAAAAAGCAGCATTTCTATAGGGCAGAAAAAGTAAACTTCCGAAGGACAACTCTTTATCTTTCCCTGTCAATTACTATTAAATTTTAGATTTAATTTTGTTTCATAAAACCTTACAAATACAAAATCTGAGACACAGCCTCAAGCCTCCTAACAACTGGAATGCCGTAAAGCCAGTCACAACTCCAGTCCCTATTCTTGGACTCATTCTTGTCAAATGAAGATAAATGGTAGGAGTCCACCCTCTTCTCCTCTGGAACCCTGAGGCTTGCAGAACTTTCCTGACGGCAGTGGACACCCATGTGTCCATCTCAGTACAGCAGCCTTCTGAGCACCACAAGAACATCAACACCGTACTCCAAGTTGGTATCATGGCCCAGAAAATGCTCTCTACCTCTTTTGATGTCATCCAGCTGAGGTTCAGGTGAAGGGTTATCTTTCAAAGGAGAAGTTTTGGGTCCAATTGGAGGCTTTGTTGGAGCTCTGAATGGCATAGGTGGTGGAGGCACTGGCGGCTGCGATGGCTGTGGGGGACGAGCGGACTGCTGTTCCATTCGGGCCTGGATTTTACTGCTCCCCTCAGCTCTGAAATGAGGTACAGAAATTAATTCAGAGGGGCAACATTAGTGGTCCTCAAATTTTCCAGGTGGCAGAACACCTGAAAATCTCTGCAGAATTTTATGATTGTTACAGACCACTGCAAAATACTGGTATTAGTAATATTTTTTAATTGCAATTAAAATAATATTTTTATTTTCATCTGATAAAATTTTGTAATTTCATCAGATGAACTACATAAACTACTTATTCGACATCTGAGTGTCTGCTGCATTCCAGGTCTGCATTATGCACCAGGGATACAGAGATGATTAAAACAGATTGCTACCCTCAAGGAGCTCACATTTTATATCTGGAAGCAGATAAAAAAAATATGAAGGATATAATGAGATTATGAGAACCCATTTTATCAATAAAAACAACCATTTTACTTATATACAATATAGTTTTACTCACAAGTGCATGAGTCCCTAACAACATTAAGTTTTGAAATGCTGGCCATTTTGTCACCTGCCAGCTTCTGCTGGGGGATGAGTAGAAAAAATTGAGAACATTCTGTTCATTAGCAATTTCTTTTGTAAATGGATTAGTCCAGCACTTTTCAAAGCATAAATGAGCATACAAAGTACCTGGGAATCTTGTTACAATGCAGATTATGACTCAGTAAGTCCTGAGATTCTACATTTCTAACAAGCTCCAAGGTGATGTAATGTTGCTGATGCCCAGACTGAACAGTAAGGGAACAGACCAAAACGGTTAGATATTGGAGGCATAATATTGCACTTGGCTCACCACAGGTAATTAATACAAATAAACCAGAGCAGCAGGGAGAAGAGCTGCACTCTGCAGCCTAATGTCTAGATTAGATCTCAGCCTTAGCAGGTGAATTTAGGTAAATTATAATCTTTCTATTCCCTAGTTTCATCTGTTAAAAAAAAATAGGATAATAATAGCACCTTTCTAAAAGTTGCTTACAAAGATCAGATAAAATAATGCATGCAAAATTTCTAGCATATGACACCACTCAATAAACAGCAGCTATCTTTATTTTTTGTGGAATAAGTGGATGAAGAAAAATGGCTTGAGGCCTTTGATTTTGAGGCTTGCTCTTGTGAAGCTTATTTATGCAGTGGAAAAGCTAAGCCTATCTATAGTTATGCCTAAGAGATACTTCCAGAGGACCTCTTTCATTGCTCTGATGTGGCCTCTCTCTCTCTTTCTAAGCCCAACTCTGGAAGTACCCTGCCCCTACGTCAGTCATGACACTCAGGGGTGAAAGTCCACCTGGCAACATGGGACGTGAATCCCAGGGATGAGCCTGGCCTTGGCACGTGAGATTGACAATGCTTCCTGACCAAAAGGGGGGAAAGAAATGTAACAAAATAATGCATCAGTGGTTGAGAGTGTTCAAATGTAGTTGAGAGGCTATTTTAGAAGCTATTCTTATGCAAGCTTCAGCTAGATATTTCTATTTACTGTGGTTTGCCAACCACCTTCCAAAACCATTCCTGTCAACTCTAAAGAACACCTGGGGCTGTCTGAGATTCTACAAAAGTTCCATACATTACGATTACTTCACAGAAACCTACAACCTTCAGATGGGTTCCTAGACCAAATAAATACTTAAACCCTGAGGGCCACCCTCTCTAAGAACATCAACTAGTTCCATTCCCCTACCCATATTATCGACAGCCCTTTCCAATATAAAATAGAATAGAAAGTGGCCAAATACCCTAAAGATTGGGAGAAGGATTAAAGGAGAAGGAGGAGTTATAACAAAGGAGATAGGATTTATAAATGAGTATGACTGCTGAAGTATTATGTTGGTATTTCTTTTAGTCTCCAGTGTTTTGGAGCAGCTAGAAGGAAAACCTAAAATCATGGTATTGTAACCCATAACAAACTCTGAAATCTGTTCTATAAGTATTTTTTTATATGCACTAAAAAAAAAAAAAAAAAAAGGCTTGAGGGAGCACAGACTAAAAAAACAGGCTGTAAAAGATTCTTTTTAAAATTTAATTAGTTCAGTGGTAGAATTCTTACTGCCATGCAGGAGACCCAGGTTTGATTTCTGGTCCATGCACAACCCCCCCAATTTATTATTATTGTTATAGTAATCACATTATTATAATGTAATAAATATGTGTAAGATTATTTAATGACTGAATTTTGACTTTCAAATAAAATCTAACTGATTTTATATCAAACATGTAATACCTGTTGAATTGAATATTTTAGCTTTTTTTTTTTTTTTTAACATGGGCAGGCACCGGGAAGCGAACCCGGGTCCTCGGGCATGGCAGGCAAGCATTCTTACCTGCTGAGCCACCGTGGCCCGCCCTGAATTGAATATTAAAGTGAGCTCATTGTTAAAAAAATAGGACAAGTTTTTCTTCTGTATTACAGTGATCTCAAATATATCTTGTAAAAAATTCATGTTTTCAGTCTAATAAATTAGGATATATTTTTCAACTATTCTTTTATATTTCCAAGTGTGTAAGTTTAAACCTTATCCTGAAGATAGTACTATATCAACACTCATAAGACTAATAAAGTTGATTTAATTTTAAAGTACATCCCTTTCTCCAAAGGCAGTAATAAAGAGTTTTCATGTCTCAGGTATTAAAAGTAATATTTCTTTTTACTGCATTTGAGGGAACGATGTCTTCTTGACTTGTCTGAGATTATATAGATGGAGTAGCTGAAATTGCTGATAGAACACCATAAGTAAGCAGAGGATCGCATCTTATAAAATAACTGAATAGATAATCAAAGGTACAGAAACATCATATGAATCTGTTTTCAATTACTCACAAACCTTGTTTTCTTGACCTGAATGCTGCTACTGAGTTTTTCCAAAACGTATTCACCAGTGTCATGATTAATAATAAGTACACAGTCTTTCTGGTATGGTCGTTTGTTCCCCTTGAACACAGTCATTGGCGGTGTGGATCCCTATTTATCACAAAAGTAGATGATCAAACTAAAACACACTAGTTATAAATATCAAAAACTTAATTTACAGACAACCCTATTTTAACAAATCTTTTATCAGAGCTACACAAAAAGAACGGAATGAACCGATTTCTATTTTAACTCTGGCTTCCCAGGCAAAAACAAAGGAGAAATATATCAAGAATCCCATGACTGCACAACTGGTTCTAAGTAACAACAATAATATAAAGTTTACAAATAATGTTAAAGTATGAACTAAGAAAAATAAATTAGCCATTACTCTTATTATAGTGAGCAGGTGTGTCATTATAGGAAGTAAAACTAGGGAGTGATTGCTATATTTCCTTGCAATTTGGAGAGTCCAGGGCTTCCCCCTCACGCCAAGTAACCAAAAGAATTCTCCAAGGGCAACTAATTCTCCTGGTTAGCTCAAAGCAAGTACTTCACTGTCACTTACTGCCTAAACCCTTAAATCATTCTCCAGCTGTGTGCAGGCCAAAGAATAAAATTCTTAACCCAGCTATCTGGCCCATACCAGTTGCCCCCTCCCTAACTCTCCAGCCTTCCTCTGCACCTCTCTGCTTGGTCCTGTGTGCTCAGCCAGACCACAGGGTTGGTCTGCTCAGAGCGTCATGCTCGTTTGTCTTAGGCCTTTGACAAAAGCTGTTCTTATGCCTGTAGCATCCTGTTTCTCCCTCTCTTCTGATTTTGTAGCCTTCAGATCTGCTCGAAGGACCCTTCCTTAGGGAAGCCTTCCCTGATTTTCTAGTCTAGCTGTTATATTCTCATATTTAAATTTCAGACCATAAACTCCACAAGGCAAAAAATGTATTTGTTTTGATTGCAGTTGTATCCCCAGTGCCTAATAGTGAACAAACACACAGTAGGTACTCATTTATATTTGTAAAACACAAGATTTACTCCTTTGCTTATAATAAAAAAAACTGCCTAGCAGATAGATTACTTATTCATACAGTAAAAATTCAGATTCGGAAGGGAGCTTAGGGACCATTTATCCCATCTCTTCATTTTACATTTGGGAAACTAAGGTCCAAAGGGATATGATGTAACCTGTCCAAGGCAACAAGTAAAGAAATAGCAGTCTGAACTGCCAACAAATGATTTTTTTCTTAGCACAAAGCTTTCCGGGTCTTCCCATTCAGAACCTTTTCATTCTATCACTAGTTACCCAAGCCCTGTATTCCAGGACAGGGCTGTGACATGCAATGACACATGTTCATTAAGAGTATTTTGTCTAACCCTTCAGGCTTTGGGATCAGAGCACTGTCTTGGGCAGGGCTTCACAAAGATCTTTTTCTACAAGGGTTTTCAATCCAGCTTTTAATGGTTTCCTCATTCCAAAGCCAGTGGAATGCTTCGAACCTCTGGTTCCTGCCTGAGACTCGCAGACAGCACTTGAACCCTTGTGGGACATGTGAAAGATGAAAGCCTCACTGCTGACTCCTGGCCTGGATACCACGCACCCCTGAACTGCTGTTGCTGTGTTATCAGCATGGCACCAAGGGCTCTTCTCTACACAGTTGCTTAGGGTGAAGTTGTGCGTGTCTAAAACAGGGGCTAGGTTTTAGGAACCACATCTACTTTGGAGTAAATTGGGGGTGGAGGAGGAGGTCTGGGGAAAATGGCAAAGAATCACTTTTAATCAAGCACTTGGGAAGCAAGAATTCTAATCTATCCCCCAAATTCCTGTATTCCTTGTGTCGGCACTTAAATAATCTAAAGTATTTTAAGCAGTAGGAAACTTAAATTGCAATAACATAATTCATTGTGATCCTACAAAAAAACCAACAACGGAATAAACTTACAGGGATATGTGGCAGCGTAATTGTGACTTCATCTCCTTTGCCAACCTGGAGCTCTCCTTCACAGGAAGTGTCTATAGATGCTGGCTTAAAATCATCTAAAGGGAAAGGAAAAAGCATTCATCCATCAGCGTACTAACATTAAGGGCTTCCAGAACATCTTACTTAAGAATTAAAATGTTTTATTATTCAGATAAATGGCAAATACAAATACTTTAGAACGTATTAAGAATTATTTCATTATGGAAGACTTCACATAATTTAAAAATAAAGAGAACAGTACAATGAACTCCATGTACCAGCTTCAATAATTATCAACAAGGGACAATCTTTTTTCACCTATGCCTTTACATACTTTTCCTCCTATTCCCACTGAACTATTTTGAAAAAAGCTAGAATTTAAATGCCACTTTATTAAGCAAAGAAATTCCCTTTACCTAAGTAACAGATGGAAATTAATGCTGCAGTATCCACAGTAAGATGTTTTAATAGGGTTGTTATGAGGATCAAAGGCAATAGAGCATATGAAAAAGACTCTGACTGCAAAGCCCAACAGAAAATATGAAAGGCATCATACAAGCAGACTTCATTTTGCAGAGGAATTATCAAAATTAGGACTTGCCACACTTAAATTCCATAGCTTTGACAAACATACTCCCACAGATGTTCAGAGCAGATGGCTGAACTGTATCTCCAAAGGTTACCCTGCGTGCTGGTTTGAAAGGAAGTATGCCCCCTAAGAAAAGCCATGTTTTAATATAAATCCCATTCCATAAAGGTAGAATAGTCTCGATTCAATACTGTATGCTTGAAATTGTAATGGGATCATCTCCCTGGTTGATGTGATTTAGTTAAGAATGGTTGTTAAACTGGATTAGGGGATAACATGTCTCCACCCATTTGAGTGGGTCT